>JAGXCT010037199.1:58666-85267 GCA_022495035.1 Philopotamus ludificatus | reverse complement strand
AGTTTGGTAAGGTCCATGCCCTCAGCGAGTGAGAGCATTGTGACTGGCAAATGATAATGATGATATTAAATTTAATACTTAATATTAATATAAACCAAATAAGTAAGTACATATTAATGTATTTGTATTACTATACCGGTTTGTTGAAGAAGAGTAACATAAAACATATGTATCTACACTAATACTCAAAAATGAATTCTAAAAAAAGTAATCATATGCTTAGCTGCGGAAGTGCAACTATAATTTAAAATAAAAAGATTAAAAAGCAATGTCAATGGCAATTAAATCTTAACGATCTCACGAATGTCGAATTGTCAAGCTTATTTTTTAATAAGGAAAAGTTGAATGTTTATTACTTACAATTAGTAATAAAAGTCGAAAGACGTAATGAAAGAAATAATTATATATGAGATTCCCCGCTAGTATAGCTGTGATTTTCCAAGTTAATTCACTTCTAGTATCACGCTGTTTCTGACGACATCGTTATATGTTGGTTATGAGCTTTTACGACTAACTCACGCCATGACAGTAATTTATTATCTGCAGATATACTCGTCTTATTAATGAAGGAAAAAAATAATAATGCTGAATCACTTCCCTAAAGTTACTGCATAATTATAATACACAGAGAATGGTGTGTATATATATATATATATATGTAGTCATGAGGTAATTGTAGCATGAATGGATTAGTTATCCAGAGTATGATGTGTGATGTGGACTGTTTGTATGTATATAGGGCACAATGGGGGATGTTTAATCTGCAGTGTAGGAAGATTGTGGTTGGGGAGGCCGGGAACGGGGTAAGGTCATACATAATACAGAGGCTGGATGAGGCCCGTGTGTCTGTCACATTGAATGGATGCCGCTCCCAGGCCATGCATTTCTGATAATAGGTCGTTAGTGTGATGTAACGGGAGTTCGCACCGAAGGATAAAGGCGCGGCAGTCAACAGATTTCCGTTTAACGGTCGCCAGTTAGAATGTTCTCGCAATTTGCTAGCACAAACAGCTGTCACGAGCCAATTAATTACCGGCCATATCAGCCGTATAACTGCATTCGGGGTAATTGCCAAGATTAAGGCGTCTTGTGCACGAAAATGCAGCGTCTTGGTCCTCATACATGAAATGAGGAAGCGATTCACAATTTAGTTTCGCGATTCAATTAAATTTAAAAGGCAATTTGCAGCGATGGATTTCGAATGTTTCGGAACTTTAAATAAAATACTTTTACGGAATAAATTGGAATATAAAACGTTTCAGACCAGATATAGTGTGGCGGGCCTGACATGTTTCAGATGCACTCTCTCACGGAGTGCATTTCCCTATTTCTCTGCGGTACACGGCGCACGATACCATTTACACCGATTTTATTTACTGCCGAACAATTGGCGCTGGTTCTTCTCGAGGTCGTAAAACGGGGGCAGAAGAAGCCGCCCGAAGAGAAGGATATTGCAAACACCGGGGGAACAGCCACGGCCCATAAAACACGGAGAACAATATACGGAGGCCTGCTCTCCTCCACTCGACCGAAAGAATGGAACGTCTCACGCTGATATTTTATGATATTCTCACCATGTTGTCGTAAAAAATATTGAGAAATATTAAATCCGGCGTGTCACCGGCACGCGAGTCGTAAGCTGCGCGTTTACGAATTGCCACCCATCTTATGGATCGTATTTCCTTTTATACGAACTTCTTTAATCTTATGCGATAACATTTCCATCTCAATTGAAAATATACTCCCTTGTTGTGTTTTTTTTTTTTATATATTTGAGACGTGTCAACAAAATGAGAATAAATTGTGATATTTGAATTTTATTGCAACTACTTCACATCTCTCCTTGAGGAGCATTGGATCGTATTTTTTTTTAATTTGCGTATTATACTTGTTCAAACTTCGATTGTATTTTATAAACAAAATTCTATAATGGTGTTTTCAATGGAGCGGACATCAAATAAATGATAGAAGCTGCGAGTTCTACTACTCACACGTTGCCTACGGGGCGAATCGCGGTCAAAGATGCGCTGGAGCGGGGCGCATTTGTTTTTAAAAAATAATTATAACACTTTCAATAATCAAGATATTGAGCCGAAAATTGAACTACAGTAAACTCCCCTATAATGTCCTCTCCTATAACTTCCCCCCCTATAATGTTTGCGGCAGTTTTTTCCTATAACGCCAAACCCCCTTATAACGTACATATTATAAAACGCTAAATGTAACTTTTATAAAAATATTTTATAATTTTATAAAATTAACTAATAAAATGTCAACGCAAGTTGCGGGAAGATTACGTCAGCGAAAATACGAAAGGATATCGCTCATGGCGCGAGTCAAGTCATTTGCGCTGGTAAACAAGTGAAAATGTAAAAAAAAGAAAAATTAAAATGTTTGATGCACTGATCTCCTTCAAATCAAAAAATAAAATTACCCCCCTATAACGTCCCCTCCTATAACGCGGAACCTATCTGGACGTTATAGGGGGGTTTACTGTACTTGAAATTTACATTTACTTTTTGGAAACGGGCCGAATTGAAATTATCATAAAACATGACCTTTTGAACATAGAATGTTTGAAATTTTAACGTCATTAGGCCGCTGGTCAGTTTTTATTATCAAAAATAACTGTTTTCATGGCTCCGAATGTGTAGGAATGTCATAAATAAAAGAGATCAATTACGATATGACGCCAATAAAAATGTATTCATCAAAAAAAAAACTAACGGTGCCGATAAGAAAATATTTGAAAAAACTAAACGTTATAGTGGGTGACGAAAAAACAAAAAAAAACATTAGTGTAATAAATAAAAAAAAAAATTGTAGTGAATATTAAAAATTAAACAATTGCCGTCAAAAATCGGTCATTTCTGAACGCACTCCTTGTAAAAGAGCCATAAAATATTTCGAATAAATGGTTTAATATGAACTTGTCGCATTTGCCCAAAATCTCTTAAGCGTCTGAAAGGAATAACTATCGAACGTATCTAACCTAAAAAAATATATTTGAAAAAGCAAAGCGTTGTAAAAGTTACAGCCGTTCAACCGCGTAGTGTCGGCTAGTGTGTGGTGTGCGCGCCCCGGACATGCCCAAAAACGTTGTTGATGTGGAATCCACGTCCCCCGTAGGCAATGAATTAAATTCAATGTCATGAAAAAAATAACCGTAATAATTCTTTGTTTATCTTCAATATCCTTAGATTTTATGGTGTATTATATCTTATTTTCATTATTATCTGGTTTTCTATATTAGTTTTAACTGGTGATAGGGCTTTGACAAAAGCGTCTTTTAGAGATCTATCTTTATAGGAGCTTACAGCTTTAATCTTCCCCAAATCGCATAAAAAAAGAGATATATTTTATTATATAAAATACGCATAGTTCAACTACAATATAAATGCAAAGAGAAAATGCACATTTTGTAATCCAAAGAAGGCTTATTTAAGTTGATTATACGAAACTCGTTTTATCCTCTGCTATTAAAGGAAATGAACGGGAAAACTTGAAGATTAATAGACAAAGAGTAGCTAAAAAAAATAATTAAAATGCGAAGTACCCTACTACACAAAATAACGAATTAATTAGGCGTAGTAAATGGAAACAAATCCAGCAGACAGTGGCAAAAGTAAAATAACAATTTTATTTGAGCCACGCTATAAATTCAATTTAATTAACCGCACCAGACTATACACGGACTCGAGTTTCTAATCCACAGCAAATTAAATTATAGGTTTCAATTTTATTATTACGAAATAAAATACATATCCAAAATATTTCGCAATGTGCACGTGTAACATGATACGCATATCATGTATATTAAAGGGCTGCGCGAAAATTTAGCTTAAAAACAGCACAAATTACTTAGTACTTTGCGAGTTTCATATATTCACATTTTGTCCGGACGGAATGTCGAGAGTGAAGTTAATATAGCATGGAGAGCAACTCCACACCGGCTACCCCGGGGAGTATATTATTTGTTTAAATGGGAAATATTAAATATTAGCATAATCATTATTTAATTACGGCGGAATATGATAAATTATACAAAGTTAATGTTTTAAGAAAGTTACAATATACGGGCTACAATATATTCAAATTAGTCGTCACAATCTTGGCAACATATTAAACGCGAGGAAAGTGTTCGCGAAGTGTGCGGTAAACAGCGCTAGGTACATTGAAATATATTTGAATTATAATGAATTATAGCGTCAGGTTTACAAAAGCTTAAATCTCGACTAATGCGCTTTTACTCTCCATTCGTTTCAATTCCATATGTTCTTGAAATCCATTCATCCGCCATGCGCTTGTTCTAATTTACGACCCTATCTGGACTCTTCAGTAACGTTCCAGACATATCTTTAAAACGTATTTCTATAGCGATCAAGTATTATTCAAGCACCGTATTATTCACTTTTTTGTGCAAATAAGGAAAATTGAAAAATAAATTTAAAATTGAGAAAAAAAAGGATAATATCATTTTATTTGATACTAACAGACGAGGGCGGCTCGTTCATATAAAGAATAGTGAACTACAGTGGTGAACTAATGATGATCAACCCTCCAAACCAAGTAAGGCGAATATACGTCCCTTGTATCTTATCCTTTCTATGACACATTTAAGACTCGATTCAGATATTAAAATACAGGGGAAAATTATTAAAATTTAAGGAATTTAATAGCAGGGAAGATGTCAAATCGAGTTGATTGAGGCAAGTCGACTAGTCCCTAATTAACTGGCATCGAATGCCCGGGAACATTCATATAAAGGGAAAACATCCATACAGTCTCTACGGCTCACAAGAAAATACTGCAGAACTTCATAAATTAATAAGTGATTATTGAATATATTTATTTGCCTCGGAGTGAGCTTGACATGAGAAGAAGACTTATATCGAATGCTGAGATTTAAACATATGTTTTATTTTAATTATATATGCTATATGGTTTTGGTGAATTTAGATATAAGAAATATGGTGAGATTAAAAGGGTAGGAGTGCATTTAAAAGACGTGAAAGGATATAATCATAGACGTCTGAATTCGATTTAAACTAATTATTTTTCGAGTCGAGGATTATGATATTTTTGTGAGTGGTCAGGATGTTATTAGGGTAGGTAAAAAAATAGAAGGGTTTATATTTTTGAATTTTAATAAAAAAAAATAAAAAAAAAGGTACGGTAAAAGTGGCGAGCTAAAGGTCGAGCTTTAAGTAGTACAGCATTTCGGATGAGCTACGTTGCGTTGAGCAATTGTCTGAGTAATATGTTAATATTAACTTTATTATATTTATGTAGATTTTAAAAATAAGATATGCCTAGGCAGAACCACAGATTGGAGAGACGTATAGGATTTGTGGAAGGATAACTGAAATGAAAATGGTTTTCATTATTCTTAAGGAATAATTTATTTACTCTATTTATTAACGGGCTAAGAATAGATTTAATATAGTTGGAGTAAGATTTTTCCAAGTAAGATGATTATCAAATATTAGCACAGGCGTGTTATTAAATAAATATATAAAGATAAAATATATTTATAAGTCTTTTGAAGGATTTTAAAAAGAAAATTGCTTGGGTTTATTCGAGATTTATTTTATTGGAACATTTTTCTGTCCGGGATGCAACTGCAACACAAGATAAATTCTCAGAGAGATCTCATAAGATTACTTGTTATTCTCAGCTTTAACGCAAAATAAATATATATATGTACTACTAAATGGGCAAAGACGCAAAATTAAATAACTTCTAAAAAAAGCTCATAAGAATTCTTTATTTTATAAAACGAGATAAAAATAATACGTTAGTGCGTTTATCGGAGTAGCTCCTCAGACATTGACAATGAATTAGAAATTTGTTTTAATACCCTGAATTAAATTATAATTATCTTTATCTCCTTTCAATAACAAACGTTCATCGAATAGATACAACATTGTCATTTAATTAATTCCAAATATTTTGTTTTAATTTGTATTAAAAGACGTTACTGTGTTACGTGTATATATGTGTATAGTAAAAATTCAGTAAAGGCGACGACACGTATAATGATACATTTGATGTCGAGAGAGAACGTTATGCAGAGCTTTGAAATTCAACGATTTCAAAGGCGAAACAATATAAAACTATAAAAGAGGGGAGGGTTAAATTTCCCGGATATGTCAGGTTACTGGCACACGATACCTCGCATATTTCTCCACTCACTACAGCCAGACTATCTTGGTTTCCTCTGGGGATTTTCCAGTGCAGCGTTTTACGGGGTTGCCCTCTTTGCATGCTGCACGAGATCAAATATTATATGCGCAGCTATGAAAGAAAAACGAATACTTTCTAGCCCCCGGGACTCAGTGGCGCAATGTCGGAAAAGCGTAGACACTTGTACAAAAAAAATACACAAAAGTTAATCGCGTCGTTACGAGGGGGACGTATATATCACTTTAAAATTTGCTGATAATATTGCGACATAAATTTTCGGGTCGTTATACGTGATAAATGGCAAAAAAAATATATAAGTTAACGCATAGCCATCGAATTCGGCTTAGCCCGACGAAATAGGCGAACGAGGGGTGGCGGCTCTACGGGTTGGGAGGGTAGAACACCTCGGAATTCCTAAATTAGCGGATTTCGGATTGTGGAAGGGAAGTCATTAACGATAAATTATTCTACGTACAAGATGAAACTCAGATTAAATTACGCTTGTTTTTCCCATTTAATCCTAACGGATTCATGAACAAAAAAAAGCGCAAAAAACGGTAGAAAAAGACGTATATTTTTTATGTACAAAGGAACCAGTTTGAATATCGTGTTCTCGCAGACTGTAGACAATTACATCGAATTCCAAATGAGAATGTAACAATGTAATTTGCCACTAGGCGTTATTATGCAAAGTGGGTGACAGACGTGTAAATTACCTAATTTGGTGTCAAAATTACATCGTTCATACATTATACATTTATCGTTTGCCATATTAATTGTACAATTATGCAAAAAATTCGTTCGCAAATATATCTAAGAATGCAATAAAAATGCTAAAAAATACGGCACAGTTCTTTATGTGAAGTTTAAGATTTTCCTACTTA
The DNA here is from genome assembly GCA_022495035.1 of Philopotamus ludificatus. Classification (NCBI taxonomy): domain Eukaryota; kingdom Metazoa; phylum Arthropoda; class Insecta; order Trichoptera; family Philopotamidae; genus Philopotamus; species Philopotamus ludificatus. The sequence goes on along the minus strand of JAGXCT010037199.1, from coordinate 78,197 downwards.
AAAGAGAGCGAAGTCTTTCATTAGCGAGGGTAATGAATGGAAGTAAATGAGCCTTGTACGAAACATCGCAAAAAAGACAATATAACGGCTCATAAAGTTAAAATATAATTAAATCAAAATTTATATTTTTTTTATACGGCCATATTCTAGTGTACCGTAATTCTTTAAACAAATAAACTCGAGACTTGGCTCTGAACAGAATAGTCTGGCCTTTCATTACGAGGACCCTGCAGGCTGTACGTCTGAGTGGTTCAGTATTTTTTTTACACATTTCAGCGCTCTATTTCATCCATCCATTATTTAATATTACTATGGAAAAAAATGATGAAAATACTATCATATTGAGTATATAAATATGAGCATTATCACGAAATCAAGATATATATATATTTACAATAAGAATGAAAAGCAAAGGACGTGATGAGTCTCATACGTTGGAAAGCCTCATTGAAAAGAGTAGAAACCGGCAGTCTCTTTTGTAGGAAGATTGCTGCAGGCGTGTCTCACTCAGCCCTTTGATGCTAGGAGTGGTACGGCGAGAATCTAAGGACGTTAACCTTTTTGAAAAAAAAGAGAGAAAAAATAGTGAATTCCGGTGAAAAAAGCATAATGCCAAAAAGTATAATGTATGAATGGAGCAGCGGTGGGGGAAAAGCGCTCGAATGACCGAATAGAAATAAAAACCTGTGTAATCTTTTTCAGTGAGCGTTTTCATCTATTTCGTATTACGGAATTTTCGCTTTATTTCAGTAATATTTATTTATTTTAAATACATATTACGCATAGTTAAATTAATTATTTTATTGATATACGCATGCGTGTGTGCGAGACGAATGACGCGTTAAATTGCATAGGGTGGCCGTTAGCCAGCGCCACCACGTACGAATGTATTATAATCTTGGGTAATAATCTGTAAAGATGTCACATTTCTGGGATGACACAATTTTCGCAGGAAGAAGGTCAGCGGTTATCCCGACCCCTCCCGGAAGAGACCGGGCGTTCCCCCCCACTGACGCCTACCGGGCCGGAGATAAGATGGCGCCGTGGTGTCGCAACTTCCGGCATAATTACTTGTAATTAAATCTGTGCGGAGGCTCCTCGGGGCTCCCTTGTGCGGCTACACGTGCGTAACCTCGCGGCAACTGAATATTCAATGAAGTGGCAATAGTGAACATCGACACTAATGCATGAACCAAATTGTGTTAAGTAATTAATATAGGAGGTGGACGCGTCTTGTGGACATACCTGCTAGATGTTGACTGGCGGTAGAGACGTGCTTAAAGATTCGTTGACTTATTGAAATAGCAAAACGTATTAATAACGTAGAATGTTAAAAAACATCGAAGTACTCTAATCAGGTAGATTGATTGACAAGAAGATAAGTGATTACTCCACCATAACCTGCATCAAAGACCCATAAGTTACTAAATCCAGAAATGAGGAAGGACTACAGAAGAATAATATAATACACAAATTAGAAATGGACCATTAATGCGTCTAATTAAGCTCTAAAATCATCTCGAACAATTTGAGTGAAAAGAGATTTAATCTTCCGCAAATGTAATAGAATAATTTAACGGATTCAGCGGTACTTATTATATGTGAGTAATTTAGAATTCAACTTCGAAAAATTAATATTGTCAAGCTGCTTTGGGTATTTTCAGTGCTGTCAAAAATTAAGAGAAGAAATAAAACATCGATTCTCACATTAATTTGTGGCAAAAAAAATTCTGCAACGATATTCAACTACCCTTTTTCGCGCTAAATGCAAGTGCAAGAGTAGTTCTGATTTAGAAACTCATATTTCCAGTTTCAGCGACTGTTTTGAAAACTGAAAATTCAATAGGTTTTACCACAAAATTAAGGATCTTCAAATAAACATGTATAATCTGGTGTACAATGAAATTCGTTTCCAAGATATTTTGCAGCAATTTTGTAAAACAATATGAAATTTCAACATGACAATAATAAAATATAAGAGAATATTAAAAGAAAATTTATAATACATTATGATTTCAGGAAGTTTTCACAATTAATACAGTCAACCCCCCTATAACGCTCATATCCTTCTATAGTGCTTCCTTTTAGATCGCCGCTCTCAATAAAACGTTAAACGTCAATTTATAAAATTAAAAAACTCTTTTTTTAATGGTCTTTTAAATTTGTATGGTTGCCTAGTCTTCTATAGCGCGGTCCTCCTCTCGGCGCTATAAGAGTATTTATGGTATATATTTGTATACTATTCTCTAATAAATAATCCCTCGTTAATACATAAATAATTCAAACCTTTTTTTACTTTACTCAACAGCTTATTGACCAAATGATCAACTAAAAATCGAAACTTCTTACTAAAAAGTATAATTATTATAAAGTTAAAAATGATAAAATTAGGGATAAACCATCATTTGATATAATACCCTTTACAATAATTTGATAAAGGGATTTTTTTTTGGTATCTTTTGAGACTGAATACTCATTTCCTGAAGTCTTTTACGTATTATTCTTCTTAAAATGGCTTTTGATCCCTCAACTCATTATACATCTATCATTAGGTAACAGGCAAATTTATGAAATAATTCCTTTCTTAAATCTTTCAAATTTCCTTTAAACTATAAAAATATTAGTCAGTTTTAATGAATGTATTCTAAGAAAATTGTAGAGAATTATTATATTTTAACAGTTCAAAAAATTTAATAGTAATCATAGAAGTCATCCAAATTAATATTTGAATATATGAATAATGCCTAAATAGTGAAATGTAAATCTGACGATAATCAGCTTTGTGTCATGATGGAAATATATTTTAATAATATTTTCTGGGAACCGCAAGGGATGACAGCTCTATTAGAGTTGCAGGTTTGTGTCTGCCATGTCCACTCATACCAAATTAATAATTACATCAGTTGATGCAAAAACAATTACATTTTAACATACAACGTTGGAAAATAATTTTATCGGTCAAAAAATGTAATCAAAATCCACGTTTTATATGAAATATTTCCGCAATAAATTACTCTTTACAAAATGGATACAATACAAAAAAAATCTGGTATAGTAACACGGCACGCCTCTTATTAATACCACACACCTCGGGATATCGGCCAAAATCAATCCGAAGGCGATCAGAAATACGTTTCAATCAGTGGGTATGAAAACAAATTATCGTATATCCAGCTGGCAGGCGTCGATATTCGATTTTGGTCCGTGGGGCGAGGAGGGTTAGGGCGTCGGATCGTGTTCGCCGGCGTCGGGAAACGGCGGGGTCTTTTCCACCCGCCCGAGCGCTTAATCGCAGCCCGGGGCGCAGAGAGAATGATAAAATCGACACTTTGACGAATATTCAAGAAATAAATCGAATTTGGGATAAAATACGGGGAATTGGTGAAAAATCTAATTTGGAACGGAAAAAGGCCAAAAACAAAGTGGATACACTCCAAAATGATAAATATGGGAATTTGAAAAGCGCGCCCCCAATCGAAAATTTAAAATTTAAACAGAATCGATGTGATTCGACGGATTATCCATTACAATAAATTAAAACACACAATATAGGAGTTTAAAATGTAAAGAATAATTTAAAAATATCACCCAATCATATAAAATAAAACGTATTGTCAAATTATTATAAATATGTTTTTATAATGTATGTCAGAATCTATCATTTTTATTCGATTTATTAATTAATATATTCGTTTTTTACTATTAAATAAATATACATATGACTTTTGTGTAATAGAGAAACTTAAATTTACGATTTATCAATGAAATAACTTCGTCGGTTGACCAAGGATCCGACTCAATCAGAAATTTATATACATCGTTATTAAATATAAAAAAATACATTGGCGTACTGTTGATCGAAATCTGTAATTTTTTAAATTTTATATATTTTTTTAGACGTGTTATTTTAATAATTGCATTTTTTGTGTATTTGATATTAAATTGATTAACAATTCAGTTATCAATTGAGATAATAGCTATCTAAAAAACTATTCGATTTAAAGATGTTTTAAAAGTAAAGAAAGTTCGAATATTTTTGGAAATATGAGTCTCGAGATAGAACTACGGTCTTCATAATTGAACTACTGTATTAACCGACAATAATTGAAATTAATGGTAGAAGTTTTTCCAGATGCATTAATGTGTTTTTAGATTTTTTGCACAAAAATGTAATAAAGCAGCAAATACTTATAAACAAATATAGATCTATTATGATAAATGACAACGTACATTTTTAATTACCATTAACGCTGTCAATGCGGCACCATAGACACTCATGTGCATACGAATCGGGTCTACAACACGGAGTGATTGACATTTATGACCGCGATTATAACTTATGTGAACAGTAAGCTAGAGAGAATTAAATCTTTGTTTTTGCCTTAAAAATCAATTCACACACATTGCTAACAATAAATTAACAACCAATCACAAGAAAATTAAAGAAATAAACTGGCAAAGATATTGTACGTACATTATTTGAAACTCAAATAAAATTATATTTTTATAGTTAGCGTTTGTTTATTGATATGTTATTATCTTAGAGCAGTGCTTCCCAAATTATGGGCCGCGGCCCTCTGGGGGGTTGCAGGATTCCTCGCGGAGGCCGCGAAAAAATTCAGTACAAAGTACAAATATTCATTTATAAATATTTTTCCATGACAGCACGTTTAAGGAATTCTACATACCTAAGTCCGTTAAATAATTAACACATATGAGAACATATTTATATACTCAACTACAAACAACAAAGGAATAGATTAATCCATTTAAAATATTCAAGATATTAATGAAGAATTTATCAATATCTCGACTTGAAACACGGAACGCCAAAAAATATGACAAATAAGAAAAGCAGGAACAAAATGAAAAAAATAAGAATTAAATAATAATAAAAATCCATAATAGCTAAGAATAAATAATAATAAAAGTAGAATAAATAAGAAACCAAGAATAAAACAAGAAAAAATAAGAACAGGTAAAGAGAAAAAAAATAGCAGACAGTAAGAATAAATTAGAAACAAGATTATTTAAAGCATCTTTGTGCAAAGAGATGTATCTAGTGCACGTGGAGTTTTACTGTATCATAGTATGCCGATGCATATCTCGATGGGTGTTAGTTTCGAAACAGATTTTTAGTGCTGAATATAAATATGTGTATTATAATTTTCAAAATAACACACAAATAATCTAACAAAACTATAAAATATTTATTTTAAGCAAGGGAATTAATTCTTTCAGATTTAGGGGGCCGTGACATGAAAGTAATTGGGAAGCACAGTCCTGTTCTCATCGTGATATTTTTAGCACATCATCTTTTGTTTGATTTATTATTACGAATCTAGTTTATTATTTTATTTAAAATATATCCTAGTTTATATGAAAAATGGTATATTATAGCGGTAGAATTATGTAAACGAATCACATCACCGAAAAAATAATTTAGTACAAAACAGCAGTTGCAGAATCGTGTTAAGGGTTAACAGACTGCTTTAATAAAAAATACATTTAATGAATGAATCTAAATCTATCTAACGATAACCTGCAACCAATTTATTTATAATTTATCTGAATATTCGATTTTTTTTAAAGCCGGACAAATGTTTTCGGCCTTCGACAACATTATAGAGTGATATGTTATATAAGAAATTATTGATATGTTATATAAGAAAACCTAGTAAAATATTGTGTGTATATTATAAATAGATAAAACCTTTATATCGTGTATATTGGAATCTACTTCGCTATTATGCGAATATAAACCATACATGATATAAACATGTTCTGGTCGATTGAGTGGAAAGAGTGATTAGATAAAGGCTCGATATAGTGAAAAAAATATTTTTCTAAAATAGATGGACGCTTTTTATAGCTGTGTTCTCATATATACGAGCATTCATTGTGATCTGGGAACGGCTATTAATATTATCGATAAACCACAATGAAGCAAATTTTACATAAAGCGATCATTTTACCATAAAATAGTGCTTACACGGGCTATAAAATATAATAGATTGGTCCAGTCTACGTATTAATGAAGAGATACACGCTAATTGTAACGGTGAAATATGTGTTTGAAAATTACGACGAAAAGCCATTCATTGGATCAGAAAATTTTCGATGACTTTATCGCAATTTTTACATAAAAATTCAATCGGCACATGGTGAAAGTAAAATATTGATTGAATCGGCGTGGAAATGGGGTGGCCGGGCCGTTATACAAAATTGTCGATGGGGTATTAATTTTTTTTTTCACCGGCTCAAGAATCGAATTGATTAGTAGCGGGGGACGTCCGGAAAATCGTGAATTTTCCATTTCCTCATAGGAAGCGAATTTTCCCAGGAAACCAGGGAGAGGCTATTAGGCGCCATGAGCACGCAATGATAGCCCGTTCGGTAACGGACCGTGAAATGTAACGGGACCCTGATTGAATTCAGGTTCATATTTGCCCAGGTGAAAAAGACGAGTCGAAATCCATGTGGAAGATCTTAGAATATATTCCACAATATAATATAATTAAATTAGACGCTATTGTGGAGCTCATTAATCTAAATTTTGATAAATAATTTATATTTCGTAGCACAATACATATTTAATCATTTACATACCAACAACGCTGAAGATGATGAATGATAAATTATTTGCATAATTTATAACAGTGGTACATACCTGAAACAAAATAAAATATTAAATTAATTCGTGTATTTTTTTCGTCGCTGCACAATGCAAACACAATGTAAAAAATGTCGACAAAACTTCTCGCAGAAGTAAATGACAATCGTCCTCATTTTCTAAAGCACCGGCTGAGAACGAAATCTGCGTTGCCGAAACGGCGAAAATTATGTAAATTGTAAATGGCGGTCCAAGCCAATTTAGATTCATGAAGGTACTTGCAGACAGCCGTAAAAAGAAACTGTTGTGGGGAAGGACGAAAAACTCCGGAAGGATCTTATGGAATGTGAGAGATAACATTTAAGTATTCCATTATGCATATATAATTGTGTATTGCTATGTATTATTCTCGACGCCAGAAGCGCCCCTGTTGTATCGTTCAAATCTGTATAAATTATGTATACGAGGATAAATAAATAAATAAATACATTTTTAAGCAGGCCATCCTAATACAGATTAAATACATTACCCGCATTTCCCAAATACATAGGATTAAATATAGGAAAATCAATTTATTATTGGTATTTATCAAAATTAAATTATAATAATAATTGTTATGGTGTAGAATGGATATAATAAAAGCGATTAGATTGTATAGAGTGCAATAAAAAGGAAAATTGTAATATTCGAGAAGTTCTCGTCTTATCTTAAAGAAATTCATAGATTCCAAGTTTTCCTCCCTTATCCAAAATACTAAGTAGGTCACAAAAAACAAACGATTTTTACAGTTGGATTGGATGTCTTTTATTGCTCGGGAGAAAGCAGTCTGGCCTCGGGTTGACGGACCAACATAATCATAAAGAAAACAAATAATCCTACTGGCGAAAATTCGGGGCATGCACACAACGAGCGAAATACACAAAATGTAAGCAAAACTCGAGGTATACACTCGCACAGATATACGCTTATTATTTTAATAATAATATATTGTATAGATCTAATTAAGCTTTTGATCAAATTAGTCCGATGAGATGGAAAATTCTGAAGAAAAGCCAGGGATTTTGATTTAATTAATTTTTAAGCTTAATTAAATAATCCCTATTGACGTATAGGCGGCTATCGGGTACGCGAGCTTATTAAAAACACACAGTCAAATTAATGCCATGTAACGAGTAAAAAATATGAGCAAAGTTTAAATTGGAACAGGACCAAGTTTACGCTGACTCATTCAAAATTCAGTCAGGTCGGACCTACACAAACTACTAATGTAACTTTCGGCTCACTTACATGTTTAATGATCTACGAATTATCCGAGAAACTTCGAGTTGCAAATCTGCTAATTTTACAAATAAACATCTAGCTAAGTTACACACGGCGAATTAATATACATAATAAACTTAATACTTAATAAATGTACTCATATTTTAGTGAATATAAAACCGAATAAATGTGAGCAAAATAAATCCGTCTTAATTTCAGCTTTTTTATGAGTGGTGTTATTGGCCTTTCCAAAAGTCATACACCATCATCATGCCTCTTCCAAGGTACCCGAGGTCCTCTAGCATCGCTTAATTAATAAAGAGCTTTCTACGTTTATGCCGGGATTTAGCGCTCGGAGGATTTAGCAGTAACCAAGGAAGAAGCCGCGGCTTAGCGACTAGCAATACACTTCGCCGATGTAAATTAGCCTGAATTATTCAAGGAATTACCTGCTATTGAACATTACCCGTATTAACAATCCTTGGATAATTAAATTCCATTTAATACACAAGTGTAAATATGCTGTGTATGTGAAACAACAATAAATTTTAACAGATAATTATCAGGCAAAGCTTAAATAATATAGCTCTTCTACATAATTTATCAATCAAAATAAATTTAGATATTTCTATAACAAAATTGGGTTTTTATTTTGCAGATTTAAAAAATAAATCACTATTATCATGTTAATTATTTGCATTTTTTAAATGATTCATTTTCAAGTCGGTAGTCCAGAGTCCAAGTGTTCTAAGTCTTCATTAAGCGTTCATATTTACAGTCTAAGTCTTCATTTATCTCTTTAAACTATTTTTATAATGATATCTTGCCATTCTTGAGAGAATATCAAAATTATTCACCTTTATTGCTCTTAATTAATGAGAATATCTATTTTTTCAAATAATAAGTCGTAAAGGAATATGTATATCTTAATAAATCATTGGAAATACATACTAGTAGTAGTCGACCCTTTTATAACGCCGAGATACGCTATAGAAATCTGTCCTTTAAAAGACTAGACACCCGTAAAAAATTTAGGGTTAGGTTTTTTTATTGTATTTTGTAAAATAACGGAATTAATACGTTAAACAATTTATATATTTACATATTTTAAATGACCTTGTCCTATTTTTAGTTGTTCTGGGAACTGACGAACTCTCCGCATTATACCAGGGAGCGCTATAGGAGGGTGGATTGTATTTGAAAAAAGGTTTTTAAATTCTTTTAATCGCATGTCAAAATATGATATACAATGAATGTGCAAAATATTGTCTTAATAAAATCGACAGCTTTTATTATTTGAAAATTGGCATGCTATTCATTTGCTACTAGATTCTCGTTTTATATTGGACCAGTGTAAAAATAATTTAAAAATCAATACGGGTTTCGATAACCACTCGTAAATAAACTGTTTGTCTGGTCCAGCGCAACATGCAGAGGTTCAACATTTTTGCATAGGAAATGATTTGTTTCCGGGGTCCATCTGCGATAGTAGGGGGAGGGGATGGAATGAAAATTTGTAAAGTATGGCGCGATTACAAGTGTAAGTGGGAAGGCTTACATTTCAGAGCAATAAAGGACGGAGATAAAAAGACTATGCTAGTCTGGCAAAGCCTTGTAATCTTCCATAAGAAGTCGGGTCACGTACGGAGGCTGTTCGGAAATTTCGCTCAATTGCGGCGCTGGTGTGCCGAATGTAAATTGAAGGACCGCTCTCTTCCCGGTCCCGAGACAACTTGTGTACATGAAAATATTTAAATTTTTGAAGGCGCAGATTGAAAATGTGAGCTGTGACCTTGATCAAAATTTATGTATGTGTAAATGCGATTAATTTGCTTGAAAAAATCTGTTTTACATTGAATCAGAATTAAACGTAATCGAATATATGTATGTGATTCCAATTAAAATTATAAAAGCTGAAAGTAATGAAATATTTATGAAATACATACGTAGAGATCACGTAAAATGATCTTGATATCATAAATTTAATTTATATAACAAACTAAACTGAACGGAGTCTCCGTATTATTTCTCCGGAGTCCGTTTGCTATCCAATTGTGCAAATTGTGTCAGCGTCGGGAGGGAAACACGATTTGTTTCAATGTTCTTTCGAGATTCGCATTGATCAAATTGATCAGATTGATTTTATTGCGGAGTAGTTGCATTATACGATATTCCTTATCATTGGCAGAAAAGGGTATCGCTTAAACGATCTCCCGAATCAATTCCACGGAGACTGCGGAAGGATAGAATCCCCATAAGAGGAAGTATTCGGCATATCCCCGGCTCTACCTACCCATGCCTCCAATCTATCCTTCCTTCGCGCCAACGCCCCCTCCTCACTCCCCCATCAAGTGGGATTGAACTCATTTCGCCTGGCAGCCGGAAAACAGAGGCCGTAGTAAGCAGACAATCCTTTAGAAGGAGAGCAAATACACCGCGGATGAAAGTATTTGATCCTCGTGGATCTCTGTCGGTAGCGATTCCAATCCGAAGAGTCAGTAAACGTGACATTATCATTAAGGAAAGACTTATACGGATATTTTATCGTCGCATTCACTATCAATAGTGCAGAACGGTATCGCTTATTTTCTATGCAAATATTGACGATAACAATCATCAATATAAAATATTACAATACTAGAATTGCAACTCAGACACGTATTTTTTATTTATATGTGCGACGGAGGCTGTAAAAGCGGTATATTGGTTGATTATATATTTACTTGAAATTTTCATTCATCAATATTTCATATTAGCGAATGTTTAATAGCACTTTGCAAAATTGCTTCAGCAGTCAAGCAATCGCTCTGCAAATAAGCCATCTCCCCGCATTCATCGATAATTGCGAGCCTTTGAGATTTGACATTTGCAAAATAAAGCAGGGGGCCGATACATAAATTCTTTATTAGCTCCGTTACGGGAGAACGAAAATTTTTATCATGATTTATTCAACAGAAATCTCAAAAAAAAAATCTTTAGGGTATAGCAATAGGAGCACTGAAATTATTTTTTAAATTAAACACATTATTTATTCGAGAAGTGGGATTAAATTAAATCAGACAAATTCGGCAGTATTGAAAAACTCCTGCTCTTTCTAAGAAAATTTAATTGTGGTTCGATTGAAGCAATGGCATGTTATATTGCACGTTTTCTTAAGCTCAGGAAGTATTCTTGACTTATTGACGTACACAAACGGAAAAAAAACGATTGAATGATTTCAAATCACATGATATTTAAACAATAAATGGTTCGTGAGAAATGAGACATGTTTGTGGCTAAAATCACTTGGTTTGAAGATTCAAATTAATCAATTATAGCTATAAAAAAATGCAGTAAACCCTGATATAGAGCGGTTCTCTTCAGCAAGTCCCTTCTAGAGCGCCGTTTTCTATATACACTTCGTTTGAAATGAAGCATACAAAAAAAATATTCCAAAGGCATTCAATCATGTAATTAGGATTTTTTTTAATTGTTGTAACATATTTTATGATTTATTTGCTTTCTAAGACTATATGTATTACGGTCGATAATGTAAGCGTTTTCCTTAAAAACATTTGATAGAATGAATTCGCCTAATTTATAAAAATAAATTTAAAAAAACCTAATCCTAAATTTTGTATTGCCTAGTCTTCTATAGTGCGGTCCCTATAAAAGTGTTACAAAAGTGTTGACTGTAGTTATCATCCCACGCTAGTTATGAGAACACATCGGTGTGAACAGAATTGATATATTTTTCTTAAATTATTCAGTTAATCTCGAATTGATAATTTATTTAATCTCTTATTTCGAATAACTATAAATAATTGACTTTTTTTTAAAAAAAAGAAGATTATTCTAAGAAAAAATAGATATTCATGATATTTTGGATTTTTTAACCTAGCCTAGATGAGATTTATTTGGGAGTTTTTGATATTTCTCGCATAACCCTTATAATATAAATCCTACATATCACAAACTTTTTGTATTTGTCTAAAAAAAAGTCTAAACAATAAGTATTACAAATAATCTTTGAAATTTTTATAGTCCGCAATTACGAAAAAAAATTAAACCAACAATATTCGCTTCTGTAGCCATGGGCGCGATGTTTTTTCTCGCTCGCATCCGATACGATGTGCCATTAGTTCTTTGTGTAAATATATCAATCGCAAGTTTAAGACATATTATTATTATTATTATTCGGGGAATTTTTAATTAATTCTCCAATCATAACTTTAAGTAACAATGAAATTATGATTGTCTAGCTAACCAATACTATATGAAATTTAGCCAAAAGAATGCTAAAACCCTAGTTTTTGTCGATAAAGTTAACGAAGTGAATGACCGGCTCAAAGAAGTTTCTTATCCCTTGGTAAGTCTAACTGGCTAACTAACTCTTGCATAGACTTCGAACTAATGTTGTTTTTCTTGATGTGTTGGGAAGGACAAAGTCAACCCCAACAACTATAATCATGTAAAGTATGCATGCGAAAACATTAACGCTATCATAGATAGATAGATGATAAATATAAGATCAAATACTATAATAACGATCATAGTATTTATTAATAAAATCTGACAAATTTTCTATAAAATATTCAAATATTATTTCGATATTAAAACTTAACTCGACAATCGAGTGCTTTAAAATTCCGGTCATTTATCATTCGCAGAGTGTAAGTGAGACCAGTTGTATTCAATTTAAAGAAAAGCCATTCCCGGCCAAAATTGGATAGCTGAATCATCTGTCTAGCGGAGCAGACTTGCAAGAAGGCAACTCTGACATTTTACCGGAAAAGCTGAAAATGTAAGGTGTGCAGCATAAAAGAAAAAAATATGCGCGGAAAAAATGTAAATAATGGCCGATTTACATCGTACACAGTTTTTACATCTTGAATTATGACTTTTGTAAGAATATTCCATTTCCGAGTCATTTCACATGCAGAGTTCATAAAACGCGGGTCTCTTTCTGGCAGTCAGTAAACATCCCAAATGGCCCCCCATCCATCTTGCTGTTTCTGGTATTAGACATCTGTTTAGAACGCGACTGGTAGAAATCTAGAGAAAACATGGCCCCACTCGTGAAATGTGTCCTCTTCGATTACTCTCTAAATGATAAATAGACAATTTACGTTCGCCATACGCCACAACTAACATAAACCACAAACCCTATTACACTAGAGAGGACAATTTCATGGACACTCGAGCGATTATTTCCACACATAGCACATCCAACTTGCCAAAATGGTAGATTGTTATAAATACAACACTTTTTTCAATATAAAACAAAATACTCAATCAGGAAAAAAGCTTCAAAGCGTTAATCGGAACACGAATGTGACAAGAAAATGGAAAAGGCGCGGCTGGCCACAATATTATCATCTTTTAATGATATTAAAGTGCCAAAAGCATTATTCGTCGCGGAAATATTATGAGAGAGGAAAAACTTTTTGTACGTTTTCGCGGTAGAAAAAAAAATAAAATAAAAAGCGGTTTTAATTATACTGACACCCGGCGCCAATTTGTAGAGTACGACCGCTTAGAGAGAAAAATTATAATATTTTTAAAAAGAAAATACAAAGTTAAGTGGAGATAATATAATTTGATGATGATAAACAACGTTGAAGAGGAATAGATAGCCATAGAAAAAATGAGGGGATTAAATTAAGCAAAAGAAAAATTAATTTAAATAATAAGCAGACGAAGCATATGAACGAATGTTAACGATAATATCAAAATATATATTTTTCTTTAATTAAATTCACAAGTTATGCCGTGAATCCGGATAAACGTAAAAAGTATACATTTATTTCTAAAAATTGTGAAGGAGAAAAATAATTGTGTAAATAAAGATATTTCAATAAAAAAAAAACATAAAAATCCCTTTCCGTCAAGATTCAATTCAATCAAAAATTCCCGAGCGAAGTTTTCTTGTCAAGATATTTCTTAAAGAAAATCAAATCCCGGGAAATCCGTGTCGCATCAGTCGACATTTTTTTCATACAAGGAAAAATAAAACGGAATTAATTCCAGATGAAGCGACGTCAAACATCACGTCGCTGAAAAATCGCTGAAAACTCCGCTCGTTCGGATAATCTGTCCTTTGGGAATATTTGCTAATACAGACATTCGAATAATGAAATGTGTAGCTCGACTCGCACCCCGTTTACCTCGATTTGTAGCAAATACTTTCCAATCGAATTAGAAAAAACGACTTGCCCTAGGCGATGGTCGTCCCGTGTCTCCGGAAATCTTGAGAAATGTTTTTAGGGGTAAAAACATTTTATTTTTTTAGGCGTTCTGTCGTGAAACGAATATATTTTACATTCTGGGAGCGGGATATCTGTCCGAGAGAAACACAGTTATAAAATAATGAGAAAACAAGGAAAGCTACATGAAAAAGTTAACAGGCGCAAATCAGGAAATATTTCTTTTTAAAGTAATATCAAAACAACGACGAAAAGCATTATTAAATATTAAAAAAAAAATGGTAGATCCATTGCAAATTAATATTAAAAGGGCCGATGGGATCTTGTGTGGGATCGTTCATGAGTGTAAACATCGTAGGTAGCAAACAAGATGCTGAAAATATGAAATTCATTCGGTGGTCAAAAGAGCGCTTCCGGGGTCGGTCGTCCGGAAGCACGACTGTGACCCGTCCATACCCTTAAATGATGGGACGGACCTGTGTATTTCTGGAGACGGTTAAACATTATGTTCGCCCAATGTGACGTTCTCCTAATATATTATTTACAAGAAAATAAAATAAAACCCTGACGATTGAAACATACATTCAAAAATCCCGAATGTATTCGTGTAACCAACGAAAAGCGTCCATGCAACTGAATTAAAACATTTAGGAGAGAATCATCTGAGCCAAAGGATAATAATTAAAACGCCATATTCCGGGAAATAAAAGGTAAAATTTAACAGGCGGGAATGTACATAGAAAGTTTTGCGCTTTTATTTTATCACCTCGTTAACCCTCATCAAAGAGCGTACGAAATTTTTCTTCTCTCCCTCCCGCTCTAGAATTATTAATTGGCTATTAAGAGAGATTCAATTTTCGAGAGAAAAATACGGCCGCCGAAAAGTAATAGTGTATGCATTGAAATATAACTGAAAATAAATCCAGAAAAAATACTGATAATATTTTTATATAAATATCTAAGGGCTTATTCAACATAAAAATAATTCAACAAGGAGAAAAGTTTATTTATGATCTAGATATTCGTACGAATAATTCATAATATTTGTGGATAGAAATTTAATTCAAGAATCAATTTTAGTTTTCTATGTAAAACATTATTATTAATTCATAAAATAAATTGAATGCGTAAAAGCACGTCTGCATATACATACATATATATTACTGTATGTAAAATTATGTAAAAACTTTTTTTATGAAAGTTAGTGGTTCATACACGCGCCATGAATATTTATGTTTAATATATTTTTATTATTTTAAATTGGGTTTAATTAAAACTCAACCGATGCTAACGAAAAAATCCAAACTACTGATGGCGAATGAATGGAAGGGATAAAGAGGAATATATGTAATACCTGACTCGAAAGTTCGTATGACAGATGGAAAAGTTTTAATGAAAGGCAACTTCCTGTAGGGAATGTTTTCTTTATTTTTTCGGAAAAAGCAAACAAACTCGCAAAATTGTATCTCCCTCTTTCTCTCGCGTTCCGCTCGACTGATGAAAAAATGGTTTATTTCATTTTATTTTTCGAAAGACGTCCAACATAATGGGGGGCACATAAGTAGAAAAGGTTAAAGCAACTGAATTGGAAAAATGTCATCTCTCAACGTGATTATTATAAAGCGATCAAAACACATATCTGACAAAAACACTCATCACAAATCCATCTATTTTAATATAATTATCTCAGCTAAGTACATTCGCGCTAATTTAAGAGTAGTTTCAGTGAATATTATTAAATTCGAATCAGTAATGTGAGAGATATTTGCTCTTCACTCTTGGTAACCTTATTTGGCCGTTTTTAACGAACGGTAATACTTATTAATTAAAAAATGTTTATATTATATATAAAAATGGTTCGATGAGAAATGAAAAAAATATATAAAACCCATGAAAGTGGCCAGAGCAATTCTGGAATGATCACGAGTCGAGTGGAGGCAGCTCCCGTCGAAATTTTTGAGCGAAGCACAAAGGGCTCATTCGCTCAGATGAAATTTTTAATACGGGCCGCAAACGGGCGAACGTGCAGCAAGTAGCCGCGAAACAAGTCCAACGGAATTGCCTCGACCGGGGGACTCCATTTCCCGGCGGCTGGGCGGGGGGAGGCGAGGGGCAGCGCGTGAATGGGGGCCCCCGAGGGCGGAGGCGCGGGCGGTATCATTCAGCCGTGTAAATGATTCGCCCGCCTATCAAGATCTCTTCGTCTGCATGAGCGCCCGCCGGCTATGATGCATTTTTAGAAATCTTTTCCCATTTCCGCCACAGCCGCTGGTCGGCTCGGTCATTGACCCACATTTTCGCGAAGAGATTATATATAAAACGTGGTATATTTTTCATGGAAGCTTACTTTGAACTTATTTGTTAAAAAGAGTAAGCATCTTCATAAAAAAATATGCCTTTATTAACCTCCATATATAATGATATTGCTCATTATACGAGATTTGAATTCTGCAGGCTGTATAAGTTCAATATTTACAATGTTTTTTTAATGTGTTGGCACATTTGTCCATGACATATTTTGCCATTAGTAGCCATATTTGATCATTACTTTATTGTTGAATGGCAAAAAGATTTCTCATTTCCGTGAATAATATCAGGTAAAGCGGAAAAAAATTACATATTTTTAATGCGACAAATAATGTTTACTCTTTTCTATTCTGTAGGCTAGACGTATTGGCACAAAAGTTTTTTTTAAATTTAATTGGAAATACATATGATCTTTTTCTTTATCGGATATCAGATCAAACCCTATTGATGCTTCTTATTAATTTTATCAATGAATATCTCTTTTAATAAATTTGTAAAAAAATATAATGAAAGTAGATGGATTCGACTGGACAGAGTAAAAAGGTTATATAAAAACCGTACGAAGTTATTAGGATAAATATTTTCTGATGTTGATTACGATGATCTTCCTCCAGAGAATAGGTAGTTTTTTATAATATATATTTCAGTTTTTTACTAGCCGTGTCGAAGGGGTTTAATTTAATGAACTATTTTTATTCTTAGAATAATCCATTTTTTTGAAAAAAGCTTTAAGACTTTCACGAAAATTTAATCAATATCTTAACTTGAAATGCTTGGGGTCTATTTTTCATTAGAAATAGACCTATTTCGGACGACGCGGTTGGTTTCGAGCTCCCGTGACGAATCGGTTAATGCAAATATTTTACATTTTTTATTTGCGATTAAAGATGAAAAGGGATAAACAGACTGATCAGACTATTTTGCAGAGGACAACAATTATATCGATGAAAGATAACAAAGATTTTTGGACGTCGAATATTTACTTCAGCTTTCTAAATAAAAGATGCAAGTATTATTTGGTTTTTATTATATCCACTTTTCAAAAATATTCTGTGGATGGCAAAGGAAGAAAAATGAATGCATGATAGGTTGCAGTGTCAAGATATTGATGAATTCCTTATCAATATCTTGACTCGAATACTTGGGGTCTCTAAGACACCCCCTTCGGATGATGCGGTTGTTTTCGAGTCGCCGGGACAGATGGACAGATGGGCTAATATGATTTCAGATTTTGTACTTTTTTTCTCAATGTAAATGTTCCATTAAATTTAAGATATTATTTTGTTCGGCGTAATATCCTTGCTGAGTGGTTAGGATTAGTAAAGAGGACCCACTCCTCATCGCCAGTAACGATACTTCCAAAGACATCTGGATATTAGACAAGTTGTTATTCGTTTTTTTATACAGTTGGTGTGGACAGTTGGAAAAACTTCTTACGGCACCTCAATTCCATATCTATTTTTTCCGAGACTTTTCCAATGATCCTTTACTATTGACCATAGACAACCGATGTCTTGTAATAATTACTTGATTACATCGAAGGTATCCCTGATTTTGGTTTGACCTTTCACCACGCTTTTAAACTTTTGAAACTATTTATAGATGAAGAATCTACTAATAAGGATGTCTTCATAAATATCGCAGTGCTCCATTTTTTTCAATTCTTTATCAAATAACAACATAAAATACCGCAAATGTGTATTTTTTGTATTTTTTACCATGGGCCAAAAAAGCGCTATATTTATATAAGTTATCTAAAAAAAATATTTTATTTGTTGGATAAAATTATTTTTAAAAAAATAATTGCGGTTACAATGAATAAAAGAACCCGTCTTTAAATGTGTTTTTGTTATTTTGTCGACCAAATCGCAAGCACTCACCATAGTTAATATTCAATTATTCAAGATGGTCGTCGGTGTTTGAGTGCAAAGTATTAAGGATTCCCAAAGTTTATTTTGATTGGAACGGCGCGGCGTACATAGAATAAGAAATGCGTTTTAAAATTTAACACCCTCCACGAAAATAAAACACGAAAAACAAACCGAAATACGGCAAACAACACAAAAGACACAGACTGATTCTAAATTTGTGATAATGTGCGCGAAGTAAAATCGTACACAATAATTAGTGTATTGTCGGTGGGATTAGTGATGGCCTGTGGGATTTTGGATGCCCTCGTCGCTTTGTAGTGGTGTAACGACTTCTGCATGCGCAACTGTGTCGACGACTAAAGCCGGGGACTTACGAGTTGCGAGCAACAAAACTACAGAAACCTAGGGGACTTTGCCAATTTGGCCTAATGCAGAATATTAGCTTTCATGGTAATGGACAATGTTGTTGCTGCAAGAATCCATTTTACGACTCGCTTTATGGTATGCAGATACTCAAATTTAAATTTAAGCAAAGTCGCGCTTTATAAATGAAATAAAATTAAAACTCATGTAGCGCACCTGCAACGTTTTCGGCATTAAGCATTAACACGCTGTATACATTCGCGTAAAAAAATATAAACGAGTATTTTACACAATCATAAAGTGATTATAAGGGTCGAAATAAAAATCCTCAAAAATATACAAGGGTTATTTTTGAGGGGGCCAGTATTAAAATGCGATCTTTATTAACATAAAAGTAGCAAACGGTTCAAGGGTAGGGCGCGAGAATAAAATAAAAAAAAAACCGAGCAAGCCGAGACCCCCCGTAGAGTGATAGTACTCGAGTGAACTTTTCCTTTGGTCTGAAAACAAGTTAGTACCGCAGTAAACACAAATAGTTAAATTCCTTTGATGTGCGAGGCTAGAGAACAAAGTCAATCGGAAGGGGTTAAAGGAGCCATTGTTGTGGTATTTATGTCAAACGAATCACTCCCTTACATCTTTCGTTATTGTATTTTTATTCTTAAATTCAGATGCATAGTAAATCTAAAAATAATGTAGTATTTTTACGCACTTGAAATAAATGTTTGACAAATAGGGTTAGTGAACTTGTTCCTGGCGTATTTTGACATTAAAACACTTCGGAACTGCAGCACCCCCAAGCAAATTGAGGAAAAATATATTTTATATATAAATATATATGTATCTATTGATTACATATTATGTATATGAAAATAATATTTAAATTTATATTTAGTGTTACGCCGCGCGATGTAGATCAAGAACGCTGTCTG
>JAGXCT010037199.1:0-52354 GCA_022495035.1 Philopotamus ludificatus | reverse complement strand
TAGAAATAAATTATTACCAGAAAACCATTTAGAGCCACATCGAGTCATTCGATAATGTTTAAAAAAAAAATAGGAAAAACGAACGAAACCATGTCTCATATTTGGTTGCGCGATAGATTTTCTGAAAAACAGCCGCGTATACTAAAACAAATATGTTGTTTTTTCAATTTTGTTAGCTAACTTGCTTAAGCAAATGGAATAATTTTATATATTTTTGATTAACAGGGATAAAGTTATCAAACTGTTAATAAGTTAACCAACATTCTTCGGTATAACTCTTAGTTTTACTATAAATAAATAAATATTTTGTTATTGGATGATTTTTAAAAAAAGATTTTTTAAATTGTTGTACGACAATGATTTTTTACTGGATGGTCAAGGAATGTTGAAAAACGGTAATAGTTCCAGAACAACTATGTTTAATATTTTATTCATAAATTTCATACACAAAATTTAATTGAATGGAAATTTGGGGCTTTCTGTGCGGCGGATTGAAGATTGGGAGTCCTTGGAATCTGATATTAGAGACGGATACCTCGATTTCCACGAAGGGCCAAGAGAAGTTCTCACTCGAGGTATTGTACTTAAAAGCGATTGTCCACAATGTGTCTGACAAAAAATCTGCGGTTCTTGAGGCAAATAGCAAGATCACACCATTACAGATTTTGGTCTAGTAATTGACAACGACGAAGTTTATAATTTAATTAGTATCGGTATGTACGCTGTAAACTTAGCCATGCCCTATTTTGGACCCTATTTTTTTATTATTCTCGAACAACTCTATTAATATAAATCACACACGTCAAAAACTTTTTGTATTTGTCTATAGAATAAATATTATAAATAATCATTGACCATTATTGTCCGCAATTGCGAAAACATCAATGTTCACGGGTGCGATGATTTTTCTTGCTCGCATCCGGTACCGCATGTGCCGAGTGCGAGTGAAACGTATACTAGTGACACGTGCCGCGACAATTTGACGGTCGGTCTATCGGCGGCGTGTTCTCAGTCTGCGAACGGGACAACGTGCGTGTCGTCTACTTATCATATTGATTAGTAGAAAAATCCAAATTATAAGGCATATCATGAATAAATATTTTTATTCCTAAAATAATATATTTTTTTAAAAGAAAATGACAAGATATCCATATCTTGACTTGAAATGCTAGGGGTATATTTTACATAATAAATAGTCCTTCGGAAGACGCAACTGGTTTCGAGCCGCTGTAGCAGATCAGTAAAGTATGCAGAAATTCAAAAATAATATGAATGGCCTCTGCAGACGTATTAAATAATCAGTTTTATGGTTTGTAGGTAACAAACAATCTGTTAAGATAATGTAAGTTAATCGACTGAGAGAGATAGTACCCAGGTAGGTTAAACTTCTGCAAAATTTAAGAATTCTTTGTCACTGGCTAGGGGTAATGGAAGTGTGAGAAACTCATTACTCCAACATCTTCTTTATCGAACCTTTAGATGGGTAATTACCAAGTGAAGACCACCACAGGCTCCACCGTAGTAGCTGCGATGCAGGATGCAGAATGCAGAGAATCTTGGAGAGACAAAATCAAAACTTTCGGAACGAGAATGATCACGATCCTCAGACATGACGATGCCGACCAAAGAGAGAGATGGGTAAGAGACGTTTTGATTTTTTTTGTCATCCACCGACAATTAAATAAATATAACTCAATCGTTTTAAATTTAAATTATTCTGGTTTATTTATATAAGTTTGTGTCGGTTTGCGTGGCGATAAAGATATTTTTCTCATGAGTAAACTATCGTGGATAGATACAAACTTGATGTGTAATAACATCATTGTTGTAACATAAATAAACTAATATTTTCTTAGCTATGTAAATATAGTTTCATAGAGAAATATAATACAAATAGTATTATACATTCACAGTGGATACACAGAAACCAGCCAGATGCTGTTAATTATTTAATTGTAAACAAAATGTTCGTCGATACTGTGTAAGTAAACGTAATCCAGCGTTAATTGGCTACGTTTAGGTGCAATCCAAATATTCATTAACGGAAAGCACTCAGGACTTACTATTAAATTCATTGTATTTGTTCGGCTTTGCAAATAACGGTAATACAAACATAATGTAAAACACTTTTTTATTTCTATTCGCATGATAAACTATGCAAAAAAAAGGTAGAATGCTAGAATGTAATTTATTGTGTTGATTTTGCGATGTAGAAAAATACAATGCAGTAAACATTTTTATCCTTCCAATCAATATGGAAAATAGCGGAGCATTTTTATTTTAAAAAGAGTATATTGGTTTATTGCATACAGCGGAGTGAACGTATGAAACCTTACGAGGACAAAGTCAATTGATTCTCAGAGGATGTCTTACGCATTATAAAGACATTTTACATTATAAAGACATCATTTTGGAACAATGGCGACCCTGCGGATGATAAAAAAACGAAGGAAAACATGCAAATGCGCCACATAACGTAGCTCGTGCTAATAAAACGGTATGCATGTATATAGAAGAGAACATTTTGCAAGTTATTTTTAATTTTAATTTCGAAAATTAAATAGATTTGGTGCAATTTGGTGTCCGCAGTCTCATCATCTCATTTGTTACGTCCTCCGCTTACGTAGCTCGGGGGCTCGCTTTCAGATTTTTTTTTCCATTTGCTTCATACAGCCACATTTAATTATCACAATACTTCATCCCTCTATTATATATACACACATACATACCCATCGCACGTATATATATATATTTATATACAAAAATGGAATGCTATATACATTAAACCGAAAGACCAGCACGGATTTTTCGACATATAAATGAAAAAATTATCATCGGGCATGGAGATTTGTCACGGGAGGAAAAAATGCGAGTAGATAATACAAACATTATTTATCCTAATGTAAAAAAAAGAAAAACAATTCCGTATTCGAATTTGTGAAATATATATAAAAAAGATTTATCACCGATGTGATTTTCAGCAAGGATTTCTCCGTAAAATCGCAAGAATGTCTTGAGGAAATTCATATATCACACGGAGAGCGCATGCAGATACCACCCTTCCTTCCTGGTCATTTATTTCAATGGGGGTGGTTACGGGTTAAGAATCTTGATTTTAGAATCCCATTAGGATCGAACTCGGAAATAAATGGGCTTAATATAAACTTAAAGGCCTTTCGTGCCATTTTTATTACGACAGACACTAAAAAAAATATATTATAGCTGAATATATAATTTATACTTAAGATATAAGTTGTAAACCCTAAAATTTATAGACGTTGTTTTCAACTTTTTATTAAAACTTAAAATCCAAGAATGATACTAATTCTATAAGCTGATTGAACCAAATCTTTGGTTAGCCATTTAAAAAATAGAATGCGTAGGATTTAAGACATAATTATTGCAAGATACGAAAGATGAGCGAAGATTATGAATCTCATGTTGAAAACTAACAGAACGATTATTAACTCAAATATTCAACTCCCTATGAACTAACTAATAAATAAAATATTTAAGATGTAATTTGAAGGATTCTATGACATTCTAAATTTTGAAAAATCATTTCTTTAGACAAAAAATATTTTTAAAACATGAATAATTAATTCTTTGATAGAAAATTTAAATCCAATTTTCTCTGATTTGTATAAGTTTATTTTAACCACCAAAAAAAAATATAATCCATTTTAGTTTAAATCTTTTAGTTGCAAATGGAAGAAGGAAACAATAAAATAATCGACGCCTTTTCAGTTTGATTTGGTTTTCGGTCTATGAACTATCTTCATAAAATGTTTGTATTTATAAAAATAGTCTTAAAAATAAATATGTATAGTCCGAAATTTAGAAAAAAAATAAATATAACAATATTCGCAAAAATATTTACAAAAAGGGCGCAATGTCTTTTGTCGCTCGTATCCAGTGTGATGTGGTTAACTGCGAGTGGAACGTATAGTAGTGACACGTGCCGCGAGCATTTGAGGATCGGTCAACCGGTCAGCGTGTCCTCAGAATGCGGCGGACAATGCCGATTGCACTCATATACGCATTATATTGATCAGTTAAAAAATGCAAAATATCGATAAAATTATGAACCATATCATAAATAACTATTTTTATTTTTAGCATCATCCATTTAAAAAAAAAGTAAAAATATTGATGAGGAATTCATCTTGACTTTTTGAATAGCTTGACTTGAAATCCCTCGGATGATGCGGAAGGTTTTGAGCACATATTAGAAAAGTAGTCGAGGTTAAAAACTACATAAACGTGTATTTATTATTAATGTTCTGTAATTTTATTAATGTTAAGTCAAAATTTCTAATTGACCCAAGTAGTAAAGAATTTTTGTATTCGATATTATAAAATAAAAGAGTTAAAAGAGGATAACGCCACACAAAAATTTATATTTATGAATATTCGTAAATATTGATAAATACAATAAAAGAGGGGCTGTAAAATGATTAAATTGCATTATTTGCCAATCATATTAATTAGTCTGCACTAATAGGGCTTAAGCAGGTATTACAATAAATACATAACTTTTAGCACGGTGCAAATTCGGTCGAATACCAAACTCACTAATGAATTGTTAGTTGGCTTAATGGAATTTGTTATCACTGTTACAAGTAGCCATAGATAGATGATAATTAATATATATATATTAAAAAATATTTCATTGAACAAATTTAATAAAACTTTGTGCTTATTTACCAGAAGGGTTGCCACACCGATGTAAATACATACATAAAACCCTCGATAGCGTAAAAATAAAAGTTAACTTTAATAAAACTAAGGCACTTAAACTGAAAACATTACGGCTGCAACATTGCGCGTTTTAACCCAACGTACGAACCTTTAAAAGTGTTTTTTCCGCAGACCTTTCAACTTAGGAAGTGTCCAAAGTGAAAAGTTTTACGGGCAGAGTGCGAATTTGATGCTAGTTTAATTGTTACCTGAGGGACTCTACATCTTTTTTACGACCGCCAGTTCAGCGTCGGGGGAGCGTGTAGCCTGGGTCACACACGCACATTATTTACTTACTGGGCGAACCTATTGGGGAAAAACCCTTAGTATAAATAGATTATAGTGAGCGCAACACATTACCCGAGTCCCCGGGTACCGATCATTACCACATTGTCCCAAATGTTCAAACAAATTTATATAATTTATTAATAATATATATATATACGTGTACGTATTCCAAAACAATACATTTGTATCGCACGAGAATGCCGTTCAAATGGCGAAATAGGAAAGGAACAGGCTTAGCGGGGTTACCAAGAAGATTTCCTCAGTGAAAACTTTACAGGAGAGAGAGAGGTGAGGCCAAAGAGGAAGATCAGAAGGAAAGGGGATGAGCCCACAGTTTCTCGGCTCTGAAAGATTAACTTTGCTCACTCGAACGTGCTTGGCCAGATATCAAAATAGTCCAGGGTTTCCTGTTATCCACGAAAATCCAAAGCCTATGAAGCAGAGCAAGATAAAAGAGCGTTAAGTTCGTTTAACCCTGTCCCCGTATAATAAAATATTCATGGAGGGTATTGGAAGCACGTTTCCATCCCGAAAATAATATTAAAAATGTATCGTTTCTACGTCACACCGGTTTGATACTCACCCGAAAATGTACAGTTTCGCAAAGATTTCAACAGAATCAACTCACCTGAAACAAATAAAAATAAACATAATTAATGAAATGTATTATGCAAATTGTACGCGACATTCACTTTGACATTTTCCAAGGGACTCAAATGGAATTACCCAACGGTCATGTGAAACAGGGTAAAATGAGAGATTCAACGTGAAACATAATATGCTGTTCGTCAAACAAACATAGGATCCAGTAATCAGGTTAAACGCTAATATATAAATTAAATTAACTTATATGGATGTATGTATTAGTATACATATGTAAATACACACACAAACATTAGATCCATATTAACACATTACGGACCGTACGCACAAATTTGTGCGACTCGAATATTTCAACCAAATGATAATTTTACCGATTACAATTTTCCACCATGGTAAAAATACTATGTGTTTTTACTACCTTTTACGGCCTTTATTTCGAATTATCTATTAATCGGTTGAAACCTAAATGTGACATTTATATAAAACTTTAATATAAAAAGCAAAAAATATATGATTGAATACAGGTTTTTTACGTCAAATACACCCTTTTACATATCAAGAAGAATTACAACATAACAGTAAAGATATTCTTTCTTTCGCCACCTTAAATCCCTTCGCACGATTTTCCCTTTTTGATATGTAGGTTCGATGAGGCATCCTTTTCCAGTACAATCCCGTTTCGTCCGCATTGAATATCTGGTCTGGTGTGTAGCCTTTATTTTTTATAATTTCTGCGAATTCTAGGAATACATTTTTTGGCAGATTTTATATCAGCCGACGCAATTTATCCTTGAGTATTTATATGCAATGAAAATCGCTTCTTAAAAATTTTAAACCATCCTCTACTAGCAGAAAATTGAAAATTGAATTTTGCGGCGAGACATCACCGAGAGGATAGTCATTTACGCGTAATATTGATTAGTAGAAAAATCCAAAATATCGACCAACTTATGAAGCATATCATAAATAACTATTTTTATTCTTAGAATAATCCATTATTTTTAAAAGAAACAAGACATCGATGAAGAATTCATCAATAACTTGGCTTGAAATGCTTGGGGCCTATTTTACATTATAAACAGACCTTCGGACGACGCGGTTGTTTTAGAGCCGCGATGACGGATCAGTTAATACGGAAAACTATCCCGAAGCCAGAGGTGAAAATTTTATTGATCTATACAAATTGGTTTTGATGCAATACAGTAAATCCTCAAGTTATGCGATTAATTGGGTTCGAAGGTTTTCGCGTAAGTCGAGGAAAGCATAAAATTTTGCATTTTTAGCAAAAAATATGATTTAGTTTCAAAGGATAGTTAAACGTAAAATAGATCTATATATAAACACTCAAGAAAATATTATTTATTGGTCATGTTGCACATAACAGAATCCACATACATGTAGATAACAGAATCCACATGCTAATTTGAAAAAAAATGTTAATTATCATTTAACAATGACAAAATATGGCATGATTAATTAAATGTAACTTAAATTGCAAATTTAATGCAAAATATGTACATACATATAAGCAGATGGACATATACGGCTGAAACGTTTTACGATTATTGGTCCCGTAAAAAAAGCTGTATAAAAAAAGGCGTACGGTCATGCGATGGCCATGCAATTGATATTCGGCACAGGTTGAAATAAAATTTATCCCACCAAGCATAAAAACAGATTTACATAGTAACAAAAAAAAAGATTCAGAAATATATGTAGAAATTAATTTCATACGAAAACATAATATATGGGGCAGAAAAACCCTTATTCCACTTTTTTCCTCCGCGAAAACGGAAATTTGCGTTACTCTCAGGACACACCCTTCGCATATAAGTCTGGAAAAAGTTTTATGTCCACAGATTTGATGGCAAATAAATGCTGACGTTATTGAGGGTATCCTTAAAACTCGGGCAGGTTCTGATCAAATATGGACGCCGGAGTGGCGAAGGAAAAAAAAGGCGAAAGGTAAAATAAAAATGCAGAACGTTCCTTCAGCCCCGAGGGATGATTTGCTATGCAGAGAGGACGCACATACGTACATGTACACATGGTAAAAGGGTGAGGTTATATCACGTTACCGGCGGGAGATGGAAGGCTTTCGCGCAAGAATTTATCGCGAAAATATTTTTTTTATTGAAATCGATGCGATAGGCAAAATTTCTGTAATGCCCCGAACGAGATAAAAGTAAATACCCAATTTTTTACATGACTTTCAATATTTTTCGGTCGGAGGCAAATAATATTAGAAAGAAAGCGCCGCAATGAAAAGAACATTAGGTGGATATTAAAAAAAATCCATATACAAAACCAAACAGCCGTAAAAGAAGCCACGATCACAGCTATGCGTACGGGGAAATAATTTAAAAAGAAAATTATTCCATAAAATTTGATACAGCCTTTGATGCGAAATGTAAACACAAACATGAAGCCTCATACTATCGAATATAACATACATATGTATGTATATATATCCCGCATATTATACGAAAATATAATTTTGAAAAACCCCCTCAATTCTTTACAATACAAAAATATCCGGATTTGGACAACAAAGAAACCGTAAGTCCGGATTAATCGCTTAAATAGAGAATATAAAGTCAAATTTCGCCAGAATATTTTCTACCTATGAAATACAAAAATAATATATGTAAATAAAATTATAAATATTGTGTAACTGCAATGCGCTAAAAATAAATTCACCATTAAATAACATAAAAAATAATAAATAAAACTCATAAATATGGAAATTGATTTTTCCGACTGCTGCATCAACAGATTCAGATTTATCCCACGACATCCCTAGAGATTTTTTAGGTATGTGTTTATATATCGAAGAAATTCTGATACGACTTAGATGTAGCACAGATAAAAAAGTGACTTTTGTATATTTTTTTTTATACACAGGACCGCCAATATATGAATTATGGTTTTCGCTTTGATAACGAGGGAAGATTTTCGCATCGGAATCGTTCGCCGGAAAAACTCCCAAGGGTTACTGGATCGTGTGTGATAAAGATTCGGCAGAACGGATGAAATAAAAAAAAAGTAAATATTCGGCAGTTTCGACGCACACACGAATAAGTCATTTAAACTTTATTAATTGAATGACGAGGGACGACGAGGCTCAAGTTTCGTTTGTTTGCTAAGACAATTGACCACATTATTGACGTTGTGGATGGGTGGGTTTATTGTTGCTATGGGCACTTTGTCACGACGAGATATCACCCAGTTTGCTCTTACTAACCAGAATCAGTTCAAAGTATACTTGATTTGTGTAACGAGTATTCGCGAACACTCCAAGTTTCGACTGATGCGACTAATAGACACTTTGATGTCGCAAGTTTCGGGGGGAAACGCTTGATTTGCTCGGTGATTTCTCTGCTACTTGAATAATTTTGATCCGAATGCTCGGTTTCAAATTCGCAAATTCGGAATACACAATCTACATATGTGTTTATAAAACTATAAAAAAAAACATTAAATAATATCATAACATTTTTTAGAAAAGCCCTACAGATAACAACACACTTTCTTTAATGATATTCAATTGAGAAAATCTCAAAAAATATTTAAATAGTTAATTATTATATTATAAAAAAAATATGCCAAACTCGTATTCATATACATAAAAAATGCAAATCGTTCTAATATTATTGTATTGGTTGCATCCTTTGTTTACAATAAAAAAACGTAAAAAAAACGACGAGGAATGCAATTTTTACCAAAATTGAAGGGAAAATTTTTATACACCTGACCAGGTATTTAATGCCGGCGAAAAAGAATTAATACTAGAAAAAAATACCTAGAAGGACTTATTTATCCAAATCTGAAATAACTGCTAGTGGCTTCAAGACGAAAAAAGATCGAGTGAAAATATGTTAATGCAGTCAAGCATCCAATAATCAAATTATGAAACCATTGCTGATCAACCAAGCTCTGAAGCCTAGGTCAATTAAGAGTTATAACATGGAATATATTCCTGTATATTAGAGGGCTTTAAAGATAATTTGATGACATTAATTATTTTTATAATATTACTCATGGTTTTTCGAACGCATCTCTACATTTTGTTTGACCTCCGTGTCCTTTCTAGCGCGGTTTTCATTTACGCGCCTTTTTCATAAAACATCTCCGCGCAAATCGAGGAATGGGTAAATATTTTATTTTAATTTAATAAAGATTTTTTACCTAGTTTAGCACTTTGTTATTTCTTTTGCAATAAACATAATACATGAATTAATACAAAATGTACCGAGTTTTGATCCGATTGATCCAAAATCAGTCGCGTTCGTGAGCGGTGTGAGGTAAAAGGTTGTTATGTATGTGACTAGGTTGAAACTAATTTGCTAGTCGCTTTTGGAATCAGTCAATCCGTGTATACGTGGTACATATATATCATAGATTAATTTATGAATAGAATATACAGGAAAATGGTCGACTATCGCTGTTTTATATAAAAAGCTGTCGTAAATGTGCTTCAAAATTACTTCAATCATATAAACATAAATACTTCATTCCAAATTAAACCATTGTTTGTTAGAGATGATATGTATTTTACTCATAAGATGTACATAAGCTGCCTTTATTAAATAATTATTAAAACTAATTTTATTAAATATCCATATTTTTAAATCTCTTTATATGCATCATACGTTCCACCAAAAACTCTAAAAAAAATATTTTTGTTATGTAATCAAACGCTTCAAATTCGTTAAAACTAAAGAAAATCAAAAATAAATTCTAAAGAGGGTTTGGATTTACGACATCAAAACTACGATGCTCAATGCTCCAACATTGAATTTTCCGATAAAGAAGCATCGTGCAAATCTTATGATGAAGAGGAAAAAAGCCAAGGCCTTACAACTTTGTACATTGATAGGAGTATGGTTTTTATCTGAGCTTTTACCTCAGCGCACGTTACGGGATAGCCTGGGGTATGTAACTCTCGAGAAAAGATATAAACCTTGGCCTCGTATAACACAGTCATATTATTACTATTATTTAAGTGGCCTTATAACCCTGGGGCGGGTCTTTGTCAAACCGGAGGACACTACGCGATCTCCAGCAGGTCTCAACTCTAATGCCAGGACTGCGACGGTCGTCCTCCAGGTTATCTTGGTTCTTCGAATACGGGTCAGGTCGCCAGCTATAAGCCCGGGAGCCGAGATGTCAACGCGCGGATTGTAACAATAATAATCAGACGAGGCTAGGGCCAATTGGTATTTAATTTACGGTCTGATCGGGTGCTACGAGCACCTCCTGTAGCACACACGGCCTGGATAGCGGCCTAGCTTTTCATAACCCTATACAATGTGCGAAAACATGATTGTGTCCAACCGTCATCGCTTCCACGTCCAATACCGACATGCGATAATAATTCCACAAAAACGTCGTGTAATACAAATCTGTGTTATACGAGGTTTGAAGTTTGTGCAAAAATAGTCTTTGCGTTTCAAAAAATATCGAAGTTTGTTTAAATACGTTATTTATTTATTAAACAATCGACAAATTATACATTTACATATTTAATGAATAAACTTGAATAACATACATATAATATATCAATCATTCGTCATCGCTATTACAACCAATTCTATATGTCCAATTTGCAAACCATCTTCATATAACAATTGTTCGGTGCATTTTCAATTATCATTATTTAGTGCTCTCTTTTGAATAATGTTTCTGTTTAAATGTATGTTTTTGTCATTGCAGATTTCTATGCAGCTATGATTTCTGAGCAAGGACGCGCTGTATTTTTCTTACCGATAAACCGTGTCGTACAAAAAAATTACACTAATGGTCAACCGTGTTATATCAAAACTGTGTCGTATAAACCTGTGTATAAGCTGTCGATTGGCATAGGACATAGGACTGAGTGAGTTTCCCTCGCTTCTCTCACTTTTCTCCTGTCTTGTGCGTTCGCGCCTGCTTTTTATACAGACCAATGTGAGAACAGATATTCTCCGATAATAATCCGTACAACTCAGCCGTTTTGTCGATCTCTCATATAAGATCTTATAATCTAATGCAATTTATTAACGAACGGAAGTATTTTAAGACGGTAAAAAGGGTTCCTAGATTTTCATTATTTACTGTTGAAGCGAAACGATTCCGTAAAATGGAAAGCTATTAGGCTATTTTTTCAACTTTGTTTCGAACGTTATATATTTAATATAAAATAGGATGCGAATTTTTCCTAATGACCCGTCTACCACAGTTCTTTTCGACGTCAAACTAATTATGTGCTTAAACTCTCATTTTCTATCGTTGCGGAAAATATAAATTCATGTTCACATTCTCAATTTTGTCCCGAAGCCGTATATTTTTGAGTTTCTGAAAAAATAAACGCACATTTAAACGTCAGAAAAATCGCAAGATTTATTAAATATATATATACGAACCCAGGGGGAGATATGCGGATACAAATCCCTCCCCTTCCCCAAGGCGCGGTCTACTAAACCTTAATATGCTAAATCCGGTCGTAAATTTGTAGATACTGTACTCGCGGAGCCGCATAACTGGCCAATTAGACGTAGACGTATTTAGTTCGGTGTTAATTTGACGAGGGACGACGCGATCGCCCCGCGCAATTTGCCGAGACGTCGAGGAGTGACGGGACTTACCGAGAAGGCTTTGAGGAAGACGAGGCACTGGATGATGCCCTCCATGGTGTCCCCCGCGAGGCAGAAGGTGCCCGTGAGGTGGCGGCCCTTGGCGGGCGGCGCCAGGGACGCGTGCACCAGGGCGCCGCGCGGCCGGGCGTCGCGCGTGGGGCCCAGCGCCGCCGGCAGCGCCGCTCCGCCCACCAGGCGGGCCAGCGACTCCATCCCCGCCGCGTTCATCCCCCGCCCATCCCCGGCGACACTGATTCCGTCCGATGCCGATTATATACCGCCCGCAACGAGGTTTATCCTATCTCGACGAACGTCAATTGTCCCGACTGTGGTGTTAATTATTTTTTGTATTATAAAGTTTCTTACGTTTCCTAATAGAAAAACTTAGTTATAGGGCGCTCCGAGTAATATTATGTTTATTAAAATATAATTTGATCGGCTCCGGAAGCGCATAACGAGGAATTCCCCGAACGCCGCCCGGACGGGAACGGTCCGAACCGAATGCATTAATAATCTGCATAAATTCCGCGACCAAATGCCGACGGAATCCGGGACGACGCCGGACGCTCATAATTAAATTCGTAAAATATATCCTCGATAAACAAAAAGTATGTTATTGACGTCCTCGCATTGCGTACCCCTTATCCGCGGAAATAAAGCCTTTTTAAATCCACGCAAAGATAAGTGCTCGACAATATCGACACAAATTTATGAAAGGAGCACTCCAGGAAAGTCCATAAGCCGTGGAGGTCCTTTATAAAAAAAATAACTTATTTTCCGGGAGATAGGAGGCGAGCGAAGGGCGTCCTTCGCGTCGACGCGGGGATGCAGGACAAAGAGAACGCGCGAAGGTGTCTCGAAAAACAAAGCTATAAACGAGATTAAAGAGATGGAAATGTGAAACACGTAAGACCGTCGGGCGGCCTTAGGGATTTTTTTAACGAACGCGTCGATGAACCGCAAAGCCTTCGCGGATAACGTAATTGGGAGAGAAGTTTCGGCGGGATTCCCGTCGAAATCGATTTGTTCTAATATTTTTTTTTGCCCGCGAAAATAATCGCGTTCCAAAAATATTTATTAAAAATACGCGCGAAACGAAATTAAAATTAATCCGTCTCGCCCTCGCGTCGAATTTCTCGGCGAGAGAAAATGACGGGACAATAATCACGATTTTTTAATATTATTCATCCCATATTCGTTATATTCGCCCGCCTTTAAAAACGGCGGAATTTTATTATTTGAATTACAAATTTCTTCCAGGTGACGCGATCGAAAGGATCCCGTCACAATAATGCGTCGGAATATCTGCGCGAGACGAAATTGAAAGCGTCAATTATCCCTAATTGATAATGAAATACATTCGCATACAATTAATAAACAATTAGGGAATATTGTGTAATTTGTGCTCATTTGAAGAGGAAGCGTTCCGCCTTCGAGCGATTTTGCCCGAACGAAATAAGAGGCTTATATTGAAGGATGAAATTTCACGAATTTAACCGCCGACTGAGCGTCCACACGTTTTATTGTCGTATTACTATCGATTATTCGACTATAAATCTTTGTATGATCTTTTCAGATTTACCATTATCTAGAATAATATCACAAATTTGTTAGATTGTTTAAGTTTTGATGTTTTTTTCTAAATCTTCGATTTGAACCGAGACGCTGAAGACCGGAGTTTTTTCGCATAGACAGTCGACTTCTTCGGAGTCCTGATTTTTCCAACACCAGCTCTGGCGCAAAAAGTCTAAGAGCTGATACAGCAAAACACTGACTCCTAACATAACATATATCTCCATATTTTGCGGAGAATCACAATGTATTATTCAACGTCCCGACGGATCATATAATATATCACATGTAGAGAACGCTACAAATATATTTTATACGTATTTATATATGGAACGAGTTTTCTGAAAATAATGTATTGAAAATATTCGCCCGGTCGAAAAAATTTTGCCGTTCGGAAAAATTCGCAGAGCGATTTTCCTCGCGGCCGAACAAAGCTACAAATCGCATTCCGGGCTAAAATAGTGTATTGCAAATATGTGTGGATTTATCGTTTAAACGAAAATATTAATATTACAAATTGAAACGACGAAACTTTCGACACTTTTGCAATAGGACAAATTAACGAAGCAAAGGTAAAACACATTCGAGAAACAATGGTAGGATAATATGCCCGCAAGGGTTTTCAGACCCTCAGATTTCCAATTACGGGGCGAGAGAAATCAATGGATAGCAATTTCCTGTTTATTGAAAAACATTATCGGTACAACAATGTCAGAAAAAATAATGGGGCAATTTATATAGGAGTGTGGTGCGTGCTTCCGAATCCTTATAACTCATCATCGACGAGCGGAAAAAAATACTAATATTTGCGCAAATTTATCAAATCTACAAAAAATCATTGTAGATATTATATGACTGCGAATGAAAAATGGCACATTGATTGATGATATAATAAAAATTACCCTTATTCACAAAATATATATAATGAAAATAAAATTATAAAAAATCAATATTTTCAGAAACTCGATCACATATTTATATAAATCTATATTATATAGCTATTTTTATTATTTATATTCATCACAGAATTTTATCGCGGTACGCGGGATCTTCACGTGGGAAACAATCCCATGACAGATACTCTAAAGCACATCACAATTATTTTTCACATTTTTGTTGGTTAAAATTAAAAGCACTGGGGCACTGATTTCGAGTCAGTATATATTTTAATTAAACGTATATGGTGAATTTTAGTGGGAAACACGTTGTGGCAATAGAAAATCCCGATCTATCCCGCACGTTCGTAAGGTACGGGGCTCACCGGCGTACTAATGTACCAACGCCCCGGGTGGACCAAAGTACGTCAAAGGGGATGCGCACGAAAAACGCGAGATAAATTCAATGAAAACCAACATTTTATATTTTATAAATAATCCCATATATATTATCAGGTATAATATATTATACACTCAATTCGGCAGATACGTTCTATCAGAAACTATGTAAAAAAAAGTGATTTGGATAATGGTTCTCCCAATTAAAAAAACCGTGTTATACTAAAATAGAACATTGTAATCGAATAAAGCTTTTTTTTGTTATTAATGTCCTGTATTGTTGAATTTCTTATTATTAGGAAATCTTTTATTCACTTCTGTGTTTTTGGTACCTAACCTAACCTAATCTAACCTAACCTAACCGAACCCAACCTAACCTAACCTAACCATACACTTAATTCTGTTTAAACACGGTGTATATATTTTTGAGACCGCCGTGTAAAATAATATGTATTATAAATACTATGCGTATTTAATCTAACCTAGACTTAACTATATTTTTTTCGAATAACGCTTATAATATAAATCCTACATATCACAAACTTCTAAGGAATAAATATTATAAATAATCATTTATTTTAATTGTCCGCAATTGCAAAAAAAAAATACAGCAATATTCGCTACTGTTGTCACAGGCGCGATGTTTATTCTCGCTCGCATCCGGTACGATGTGCCAAGTGCGAGTGAAACGTAGTGACCCGTGTCACGAGAATTTAGCGGAACATCGCAGGGAGTGTGTGTGTCATTTACGCTTCATATTTATTAGTATAAAAAGCCAAAATATCTACCAAATTTTGAAGCTTATCATGAATAACTATTTAATAATATAAAAATAATTCAAGGAAGATAAAAGGAATGAAGATTGTATAGTTAAAGAACCTTCATGACAGCAGTAGATAAAATGATGATAGAGTACATAATCTCCGACGACTGTAAGCGGACAATGGCACGAAAAGCAGAAGGGCTACATATTATATTGTTAAATAAATAATCATACAGTTGTTGGAGCTTTTGATGAAAAATGATTGATGTTTTAATTAAAAAAAAGATTAATTATCCATGTTTATACACATTTATTACACGACAGATACGATTTTATTAATAAAAAATAAGGCATAATAAAATACACTTATTCTCGAAATAAAACAATTATTCGTCGTGTATTATATTATATCATGCTCATTCCGTACGTGCTCTGTAGACCAAAAAAGCAAAACAAATAAACGCGAATTGTATTATTAAATAAAATATTTGCGTATCCAACGAACGGATATTCGTCGGGAAAACCGTCGCAGCATCCTTCGGAGCCGTGCGCACAGCTTTCCACACAGCCGCAAAGACGCCGCAAAGTACAATCCGAAGCCGGAGCTGACAATACGCAACGCAAACGACAATACAGAGAGGGACGGATACAGTCAACGAGACGCTTCGAACGATACGGAGCGGAGCTGAACGTCGATTGAAGAATCACCCCTCTCCCCTACACGTACACGCACCCCCAACCCCAAGTGCTGGCACTACTACCCCACTGACGAATTGTAGATGTGTCGGTGAGTAGTAAGCACGCACACAGTCAAAGGTAAAGGATACAAATAAGACCCGCGGGAAACAAATAATACCGGTTATCACATTTTCTCGGTTACATATCTAACAAGGCATTAATTACATAAATGAACGGTCAGCTACTACCGCCAGTTGATTACATCATGTACAATATACAAACGCATCGGTGTGTGTGCGTACACACATACAAATGTATTGCCAAATTGGAGATTCAAATTGGTGTTTGAAGATCACACCGGGTACGAAAACGCACCTGCCGTCTGATAATTGCGTCCATTAATTATTGTGAATTGACGGAAGGGAGCTGGGAATCGTACCTGAGATGCTATTCTAAATATGAATAAATTATTAGTAATAACAATTTAAGATATAATAAAGCGTCGGCCAGACTAAGTAGACCGACAAATAAGGCTCATTTACGGGGGATGAGTAAACTTGTTTTCAAACCTGTTTCTTGCAAGTTTTGAAACAATGATCAAACTTGCTCTGGATATAAGACGTTGTTTAATAACATATTATGGAGATGGAGAACACACGCAAAACTATTGATGCATTATCTTGTAACAAAGGGTATTTTTCAGACGTAGAGTCTAAGACGATAAACTTTCATTTTTAATATTAATAAACCGGATACTCCTTATATAGCTGTAATAAAGCTCTATTAACCAAACAAAAAAATAATATTCATAACGTGTAGAATACACAGAATATTTTCAACACAATTAAAATTAATAAATAAATGCATCAGTTAAAGCGGGAAAAATATATATTTTTTTATATTGCAACAAAAACTTTTAATTAAAAAAAACTACACTATATAATTCGGTTACATATTATCCGATATTTGCAGTGGTTTAATCAGGACATTGATTACTCTTACGTGTGTTGGACATTGGGGTTCTAATCAAGATGGATTATCCCTTTTTCGATTCATCAGTGCAAAAATTAGGTTAGTGCTCATTCCGTAATAAATAATTGTCTGCATCGAATTCAATTCAGTAGCGGCTTTACATTTACCAAAGAAAAAAATATCATTTACAGACTTGAAAACAGTGCATGATAAAATCATAGCTGCCTTTAGATTGATCAAAAACGTTAAATAAACAAGAAATGCCTGTACTCGTCTTCTCAAATTTAACCTAGCAGTACCGATGGGGTATATTGGGGACCCAAAGTTCTTGATTTTTCTCGAATAATTAGTTTAATATTTAGTATAAATCCTACATATCACAAAGATTTTTATTTGTTAAAAAAGTATAAAGAATTCGTCTATACGAGTATTTTATTATTATAAAATATATAATTCTAGTATTTATTATAATACTTTAATTAATTATTTATATTACTGTTAACATTGCTGTAGTAATATTAGAATATATATTTTTACTTAAATCAACAACAATCGGAACTGAACCTAAAACCGCAATTAACCGTTATTATCCCCATAGTAAAAACCGGAACCGAGCCGATAAATATCTTGTAATTGATCCAAACCAAAAACCGTAACGAAATAACAATGGTTCATTTTTAGTTAAAAAAAAAACCTCTTTGGTTATATTCGCAATGACTAACATTTAATTAAGAAATTAATTAAAAATCGTTAAGGTATTTTAAGGTTTGTCAAAAACGTAGACAATCACGAATCTTAAACGCTTGATATTTCGTAGAAAAATAATCTTAAATGCTTGACAGGCCTTATAATTAGGATATTTTTTGGCTTTGACTGTAATTATATTTTTTAGATTGGTTTTCCATTGAATTGAGCTATTCATTTTAATGCCATTGGTCATTTTATTAAAGACTTGATTAAATTTCAACATTCTATATTCCAGCATTAACGTTTACTTAATACTCTCTAAATTATAAAAAGCATAAAATAATATAGAGATTCAATCGAGTGTTAGGTTCTGCAAAACCGAGGGACTGTAATTTATCTATTATTATTTTGACGATGGATAAATGGCATTACAGTAAATTCCAAAGCATTATTCACCCTACATAAAGGATTGATAAAGATTTGTAAAGATGTAGGGGTGGCAAATTGTAAAACTCACCCCCTGGTCAGTATCATATAAATATATAGCACTTCCCGGGAAGGTTAATCTATTCAAATACTGTTTAAGGTCCGCTGAATAGATTATTCTTACATACAATATGAATGAATAAGCTATAGAATTCCATCATTTAAAAATGTTCAAGACTTGTGATCAATGATATTAACCCTTTGAATC
The DNA here is from genome assembly GCA_022495035.1 of Philopotamus ludificatus. Classification (NCBI taxonomy): domain Eukaryota; kingdom Metazoa; phylum Arthropoda; class Insecta; order Trichoptera; family Philopotamidae; genus Philopotamus; species Philopotamus ludificatus. Next base: position 33,466 of record JAGXCT010037199.1, on the reverse strand, counting down.
CCATCGTTGTTCAACATATCATTAATTTCATTAAACCATTTTGTTATATATTAATTATTTAACATCGGGATGTTTTATACATTAGAAATGACGCGTGTTGATTCCCTGGACTGCATTCCATTCCAGCCGCAATTCCATATAACATAACTCCTATTGCAACTGTTAACGATCGATGGAATTGGGCTTAGTCGGTCGACACTTGTTTTGTCCTCATCCCTGCTATCGGTATGTGAATAGAGATATACAGGTAGTCGACTTGTCAACCAACGGCAGATATGTTCAATTCTTCGACAATGTAATACCCGGGTCGGCTCGGCCGATTCCACCATATATAGAATCGATCAATAACGTTGTTGTGAGGTAATCACCCGCAGTGTCTGACTTAATCCTTAACAAACCAAATGCGTTGCACATGGTAGCAGAAAGCCCACGCAACACATTTTTAACCCTTTGGCTGCCAAAATTCGATATATCGTTGTTTTGTACTACGTAACAACATCTAGGCAGCCATGTGGTAAAAACAAATCAAATTAATATCCAAAGATATTTTATTACAATAATCTTGGAATATAAACTATTTACATGTATATTATTATTGTATTTAATTAATTTGATTACGATGGATGGATGACATAAGAGAAAGATTCCAAAGAGCCATTCATCCATATTATCATCTGATAAAAATTCTAAGATGCAAGAGGGATAAGTCTCTCAAACTAATATTCCCCAAGTGCCAAACCACGACATTGTTTTTTTATTATATTATTTCAATTAGATTGAAATTTATATTATTTATTAAGCAAATGATGGCATCAAATTGATTAATTCCAACGCGTGTGGAGGTAATGGGTCTCTTCCTCTTATATACCCTCTGGCCAGCATTATAAAGAAATCCCTGAATTCATGATTTTCGTCAGACACCTATCCTACTAATCCTACTAACTTAGCTTAGTTGCGGTTAACTTACATTATCGAAATAGTATGCACCTACAAGCAATAGCACTGGTTAAAATATGAAATATATAAGAAAACTCAAAGCTGTTTTGTGCGGTGGATAGGGACCGCATACTATAAATCGCATAAAAAAATCTTTCAAAAATGAAATAAAAAAATGGTTAAATGATTCAACGTTCTTATTTAATATCACTGAGCTTTTTATTCAACTGGATAGAACACTTCAAGGAAATGTATCAATTGTTATAACGGTGTTTTAAATTATTGAAATATTTATGACGAATCTTAACATTTAAACTAAAGATTTAGAAATGAAAACACCATAACTCTACTCCTCCTTTCTATTTGATTTTACTGACTTAATCCACAAGCTAGTATTAAAAAAAAAATAAACACAAATTTGACCCACTTCTCAAAAAGGTTCGCCATCACTGATTTAGTGCAATACATATGTAATATAATTGGTTGAGATGATGAAATACATTTGTACAATCTTATTATTTAATTATTTTTCGTTTTTTTGCTGTTTTCATATACCGCATAAAAAAAGTCGCACGAAAAAAGAGTGTACAAAAACAGGTTTGACTGTATGTACACACAAATAAAAAAATATATAACACGGTAGATTCTATGACGTAATATATAGTCGAAAATAGATAGAAAATACCTTCCAATTTCCCAAAATAACAATGTGTGGCCTAAGGTTCTCATAAAATATTAACAGAAATGCATATAGAAGGGTATTTTTCTTTGAATTTATACATCTATCTCCCAAGGTAATGTATAATATTATTATAAATAATGATATTGTACATTATATGTATGGGAAAAAAATATCTTTAGTAAAATCCCTTTTGAATAAGGAAATTAATTATGTATACCCATTGAAATAAAAGTTTATATCGAGAGATGGGTTGATGTATTATATTATTCGGATACATACATACATTTATATGTCAATTTGCTAACTTTAGTAGATTGGGAAGATGGACGAGCAAACTTTTTCGAAGGTGAACGCAAAAAGTCCTTTCGAATTTTATTAATATATTTATTTCATATATAATAAGGCAAATCGTTACAGCGCACAGAAATAAAGCTCCCCAGAGACAATATTGATTAATTAATCATAAAATGTATATTATTAAATATTATTTCTGAATAATTATCAAATAAAGTGTTTGCAAAACGCAATTCATTGTATTTTAGAGTTTGATAATGTTATATGAAACGAATTTTTTTCGAGTAATGAATATTGAAAAAGGGCTTTTTAACGCTCCCGGCGCCTGTGTACGGTGTGTAAAGGCAAATCAGTCACACGTTTTATTCGCAGGGTGTTTCGAAAGCCGGGCATAAAAGCGATTCATCCCGGATAGAAAAGAGAAAAAAGCGCACCTGTTCCACGAAAAAGAGGGGAACGATACCTACCACCGCTCATATGGATAAAAAGGTCTCCCGCACATGAATACCCGGAACAGGCCCCCATATACGGACCTTAACCTTTTTTCAATGTCCCGAAAACCGTAAGCTCGACCGAGCGGTTCAGCACGGGTGGACCGCGAAAAAGTATAATACTTTTTTTTTGAAAGGGTGCTAAATAAATTCGTCATTATATTCAAAATTTATCACACGATAAAAAACAGTGGCTCTATAATTTGCGCCGTTTTGCAATCACCACATGTCACAACCGCGGTCAAAGGATACTATTGTATCGAATATTGAAATGAATAAAATGAAATTATTGAGTGAAACGCACGAAAAATATAAATACCCTATTAAATTTATAATTGTCTATCAATTCGATGGGAATTCAATATGCGAATTTCGTGTGTGGACCTGTTTTATTACATTTTCGAAACACTGCCGACTGTTTTAATTTAACGCGTATCATTATCCGACCGTGGCCCATCAAAATGGAGGGCTGATTCGGAAAGGAAGATGAACAGACCATCAATTAAAAATAATTAGGATAATTTGGGGCTCTATGATGTCAGCATTTACCAGTAGGTATTCAAAGGATTCATTGTTGTAATAATTTTCGCAATTCGGGAATAATTCCGTTCGTTATATTGGCACAAAGCAACACGAGGGCGAGAGAGACCCTCTGAGCAAATGGTGCCCGACATGGACGATTCTTTGATCAGCGAATAATCGATAATCAACCTGTAGCACGTTTGATCAATCAGAATCGGTAGGTGAGAGAGCGATGCAAAAGAAAATGTAGTGGTACGACTATTCACTGCGGACTTTGTAAATAGACTCCCCTTTGACGTCCGACATAGAGATAGGGACCATGCGAATAACTTACATAAGAGAAAGTATGTACATATGTATATGACATCAGCATCGATTGGGATGTACGTTTCAGAAAAGAAAATATTATATTGTGTCTATTTTAATTATATATTATTATATTATAATTAATAAAAAAATGTAGATGTACAAATATAGAAATAACGGGCGAATGGGCAATTTCATTAAACATTTGTTGGTTTCGCTATTGACTGGAATAAATCTTAAAGCCAGACGATGAAAAAAATATATAAATTACTCTCTCTATGTACAAGCTATATAAAAACATCTCTATATATTTATCGACGTAAAATCTGTAATATTGTTTAATGTAAAATTATATTAAATTTGAAAAAAAATACTTTGAATGAACTAAAAAAATAAATAAGTCTTAAAATGTATAACTAAAATATTATTTTTCTGGCCTAAATTCAGCTAGAAATGATGGCCAAAAACAAAAAATATAATACAGTCGACCTTACTATAGCGCTTCCTGCTGTAGGGCGGAGTTTACGGCAGTACCTTTTATAGTGATTCCGTGGAGATTTTCATTTTCAAGGGCAACTTACAAATTTTGTAAATATATAATACATTGCCGCACGAAATAAAGTTCTTTCGGTGAACAACCAAATTGAAATACGTAAATGAAGAAGTATTTATGAATTTAATTCAATTTACAAAATACAATTAAAAACCCAATCCCAAATTGTGTATGACCCTAGTCTTCTAAATGGGGATTTCTATAGCGTGGTCTTTATCACGGCGATATGTCGTTCGAAGAGAGTCTTTTTACAATAGATCCCAAGCATTTTAAGTCAAGATATTGATGGATTCTTCATCAATATATTGACTTAAAATGCTAAAAAATAGATTTGTCTAAGAATGATAGTATTATTCATAATGTGCTTCATAATTTGGTCGGTCACCTGTACGATTCTGTCACCAGTACGATTTCACTCGCACTTGCACATCGTACCGGATGCTAGCGAGAAAAAAACATCACGCCCGTGGCAACAGAAGCGAATATTATTGTTTTTATTTATTTTTTTCGCAATTGCGGACAAAAAGGTCAATGTTTATTAATATTCATTCTTTAGACTTCATAGATAAATATAAAAATTCTGGACATGTAGGGTTTATAATAAAAGAGCTATTCGAGAAAAATGGGGTCAAAAACTTGGGGTCTCAAATAGACTCATCTGCACGGCTAAGTTAAATATAGTTAAACACATTTCTATACTAAATTAAAATCAAATTAATTATTTCTGCCTGTGTTGGAGATACAACATTTTATACTTGAAAAATATCTCGATATTCTACTAAATTAGTTAAAAAAGTATTTAATAAATTGGCTTAGATCAAACAAAAATTGAGAGCAGGCTAAAAAGTATTCCTCGAGTCTTTGTTTCTCTTGGAGAAGTAGCATTTGAATTATTATTTTTTTGTAAAACAGCCGTAAAATAAACATATTATTATTAATTTTCCAAATTATATACGTCTATTAAATTTGAAGCTCCTCACAAAAAAGCGCACGATTTAAATTAAACCTAAACCCAAGATAAATGTTAAATGTCCCCTCGTTCATCCGAAATGCAGATATCCGAAACGGCCTTAAAATTCTACCCTCGGTAGACTCTATAAAAGTAATCGCACGGTCCATTTTTTAATTCTCTCTTAAATTAATCAATACCAAAGCTTTTAAAATATAATCCTGACTACTGCTAAGAATTAAATAAATATCGCCTCCCCAGATCAACCCTTAATAGCCAATCCCGCGATAAAAATGAAAAGAAATCTTATAGAAACTTATACGCTATCCAGATCTTGAACCTAAATTAATCCGATCTAATAAAATATTCATAATTAGGGAGAAAAGAGGCGTCGGCTTGAAACTGTATGTCAAAAATGTCGGTTCATGTCGAGTTATGCTTTAAATAAGCATCATGGATGATGGAGAGTGTGCGTAAGTGCAAATGATGCGTTTTGCACACGCAAATGTGAATAGACACGCAGGTTATATCCTTCATTATCCGTAGAGATTAATCGAACAATGTTCAAACAGTAGCTAGTAAATTGAGAAACTCCCCAGCATTATTATAACAACGTTAGTCGAATAATTAGCGAAGAAAAACACGCGTTCCCGCATCGCATACAAATTCCCGACATCAGCCAGAACCCCACGAACTGAAAATAATTTTCAATTTAACTACAAGAAAAGCAAACAAAGAGCACATCGGTAAACCTTAATTAATTAAGTCTGCCACGGGAACCGAGTCAGGTTTCTGGCAGCCGCACGAAACTACTCGCGTTTTCTGGACTAGCAATTAACCTACGGGTATAATTGAAGAACAACACGGGACATCGTGGCAGTCTGCCGGAGACGCATTCCCGAGTGTTCTGGTTAGGTTTTCAAAGGGTCTGTAAGAATCTTGGGAAAATGTTCGGTCGGTTGGACCCAAATTCAATTACAGAATTTTCTCACCGGGTTTCCCTTTTTAATTCAGCCACCTCCAGACCACACACTTAATCAGACCCGGAGCTTCAAGGGGAAAGGGTCGAGAGTCTCCTTGAAAGCGCACGTATTTATTGCATACCATTAGTGAGAGATTGAAAAATGTCGACTGCGAAAATGGAATCCCACAAATAGCATCCACACATACATTTGCAGAAATATTTAAAGTAAACAAAATCACATTTCCATTCAAATTACTATGAATAATATTAAAATACATTTTTTTAACATTCATTACAAGTAATATATATTTATTTACAGATCTTTAGTTCGCAAAGTTTGGCCATAATACGTTAAGGATGTAATATTTTATCATAAATACATTTTGGAATATTAGGGCTTGCCCTAAATAACACCTGTATGTAAATTGGTAATGTGACACGTGTAATATTAAATTATATGAAGATTTGCGCGATCACGTTTAGCACGTGTAATCTTGAAAGGATTAACGCGTAAGAATTTGATAACACGTGTATATGTGTTTCGAGGTGGGGAAATAAATCGCTATAAAATATTTTCGTATGATGTAATATCATTCGACTGATAGATATGATCTGCCGAAATATTTAATATTTGTTAAACTCTCATTTTAAAGGTCCAACTAATTACACCCCCTCCCTTTCATGTAGGGTAAAGGGTCAAGTCTGCGACCTTACTTAACACTGGATAAAATGGATTCGCCTGACCCTTATCACCACTCAAAACTACAAGATAAAAACTTTTATGGACAACAGCGAATTATTGATGGCTACACATTTAACGCGTTACCACATTTTCTCTTATACAAGTATGATGAAAAATTACAGCACTCAATCTAAACGTCAGCGGTTTCATACAATTCGCATCACTATTATTATATGATTATAAATAGAAAAATTGCGCAGACATAAGCATTTTATAGAAAATTGAGCAATGAATTTTCATTATACATTTTTTTTAGAGTTAGTTATGTCTAGAGTTTTGCATTTTTCAAATAACAAATTTAACCGCTTAACAAATCTATCCCTAGAGTATAAAGGGGACAATAAAGACTGATATTTACATATATATTTAAAAGTTAACATAATATAATATATTTTTTATTAAAAACTTACTTTTAACGCTTATATAAAATATAAGAAAACTTTTTAATTGAGTGACGCATTTTCAGTAATGTGTACGTATCTAGATCAGATTATTATTATTTTTTTATCACATGTACATCGATAATTAAAGAAAAATCAAAAAGTAAGAAGAAAAAACAAATTAACTTATCAGACCCAATAATGCCTTCTCATACTATTACCTAAAAATTACATTGACAAATTTAAAGTCAGACAGACTAGCCACTTAATAGAAATATGTTTATTAACTATAATTCTTTATAGCCTAGAAAAAAGCTCTTATTTCTAATACATTTTGCATTCAAACATAAATAAACTTAAGTTTAAGGTTCCTAATATATTCTTTATAACGCCATTTAAAGAGGAAAATCAGTGTAAAAAATTAATTAAAAAAAATTCTCGGTGGTATAAAAAGATAATTCATTTTCATGGATTATTAAAAAGCTCAAAGTCGCAATAAAATATTTTTTTAAATTATAATACTAAAAAAATATATTGCAGGGAGAATTATTTTACATACGTACGTGCATTGTTTGTATTACTTTATCAGATACTAAATTAATCCTGGTACATACTAGGAAAAAATAGGAAGATAATATAATTTGATACAAAAGAGGTCCTAAATGTTTAAAATACAATAAGATTTTTATCCATTTATTTATTGAAAAATCTTGTGATTCTTAAACGCTACTGATCTGAGATTACAGATAGATAGGTCAAGCTTCCAGTGAAATCTATGTATTCTAGGTGTTCTGTATGACTCTGGCAAGGTCAATTATCCCCGTATCATAAAAAAATATATTTGGGTATTTTGGAATTTTATAATCTGTAATGATACCTATTCACCATTAAATAAATAAATACGAACTTTTTTATATAAGGTAAACGTTTGTTAAATAGTTTTATGTTTTTTTTCTACTTAGGGTATAGGATAAAGTTGTTTTGAGCAAAATTCGTTCCATATTTTTCATTTTTTCAAAAGTAAAAAAACGCGGAGCACTTTAAGACACAGGAAACCTTTTGGGAATGTGAGTTTTACAACCCACGCATCTATAAAACATCTATTGAAACATGTATTCATCGTCAAATAAAAAAATAAAATATATAGCTATAGTTATCCAATATGTATAATGCGAGTTATCTAAAGTTCTCGGCGAACAAATTTGCGATTTTACGAATTACTCATATCTATTCAAATTTGAAGCACACGCCCTAGAAGACACATCCAACTTTAATCCCCGACGAAAGCAATTAGAGTCGGTTTATGAGGAAGGAAATATGAGTCGGCCGCGCTAACCTTTGCCGCAATCATTCACAATGAATAAAATAAACGCGGTAGGTTGTGCTTGGCGTGCGGCATCGCCGAGAGTTGGTTATTCAAATTAAGGGATGCCGGAGAACACAGGGGTCGACCAAAATCACTAACAAATCCCTGCTGTTAAATCAGCGGCCCAATTAGAATTAGCAAGGAAAGCGAATTTGTCAAGAGGAGACCCACGGAGTTTCGCTCGATAAACGCGCGAGCGCCCGGACTCGGACTCTAATTTACGGCCACCGCATAGGTCTTTGTACGGCCGTCCGAAAAAAAACGAATCACCGCAATGATTAATAGAATCCCGAATTAAATGGGGAATTTTGAAAATATCCCAATTTGTATTCGGGAGGTCAGGTCGGCGCGCTCAATTGAACCCGAGGCGGAACGAAATCCGAAACGGCTCGCTGAAAAAAAAATCGTAGCAATGTATGATGAGCGAACATCAATCAGGTGGGTCAATATGTATTTGTTTGGTAATGAAATAAAAAAAAATATAGTCCAATCTCGGATTGAGACAATACAAATACATATTATGTGTATTTATTTAACAAGTAGATAACAGATATAATATTGCTGACAGTAAATAAACAAACAAGAAAGATTTACATATAACAAAAACATAACATTTAAAAATTATGATAAGAAAATGTCTATTCAATAAATTTTATTTTATTGTAAAATATATAATATAACACTCTAAAATTATTAAAGAACAGGGCAAACGTTGTACACAGATGTAATTTTACTTTTTAAGAAATTAATTCGAGCAAGGAATCCCCCTGAATCAAACCAACCCATAAAATGCTTTAATGACGCATAGAAATGCCAAGTTCACTAAGATTTTTGGTTAACCACAAAACAATTAAGACAGTAACTTCTTCACAGTACAGTTGCAACCATAATATATAATGGAATTATATTTTAAAGTATCGTGTCTTAAAAATATATTTTCATTTCTCGACTTACAAGCATTTAGACTTACGGTAAAAATAATCGTAAAAAAATCAGTTTACGTAAAATATTCCCTGCGCTACTGAGTTTCACTTTGATTTTTTAACCTAGCCTTGCCGATTCTAAGAATAAAAATAGTTATTCGTGACATGCTTTATAATTTGGTCGATATTTTATATATTTTTTATTAATCAATATGACGCGTAAATCCCACTGCAGACTGAGAACACGCCGCCGACTACCGACGACGGCCTAATTCTCGCAGCACGTGTCAATCGTACGGTTTTACTGTCCCTCGGCACATCGTACCGGATGCCTACAAAAGCAAATATTGTTGTTTTTAATTTATTTTCGCAATTGCGGACCATAAGGATCAATGAATAATTATAATATTTATTTTTTAAAATTTTTTAGACAAATATAAAAAAAATGTGACATGTGTGATTTATAGTAAACTTAAATTATTATTATACACTTGGAGTGCCAAATATACCCCATCGGCAAGGCACGGTTAATGGAAATAACTTTGAAACTGTCATATATTGCTGAAAGGATCTACAAGGTTTGACAAAAATTAATATGCAGAATTTCTCCATTTACCAGTATTTTTTTTATATCTTCGAGCACTTCTATAAGGTAATTTTCGTTATGGCATTAAGCTCAAGGAGTGATTAATCTTTTTCTTTTTCTCAATACAGTGAGAGACCTCATTTTAATGCCGGAACTCACGTTTTACCGCTTTTGCGGTTAAATTTTTACAATCCGGTTAAATTTTAGTAGTTTCTAACACCGAATCTAAGTTTTCTCACTAATTACATTTCCCATACGAGTCCCTTCAAAAACGAAAAAACGGGATTTCAGTGTATTGGCAAATTGTCGTCGTTTAATTAATTGCTTTTTTTCGGGAAAAGAATAAAAATGCAGGAAATCATCTCCAAAAAATGTTTTGGCTAAAAATTCAGTTCACATTATTCATTTTTTCACAAGTAAAAATCGCTAAAGGATACAATGTCAAAATACGTCAAGGATAAGTGTACCTACACAATAATAAGAATATGGAAATTGGACCAGCACGCTAAAATCAAATATATAAGCTATTGAAACTAGTATATAAGCAGATTACTCTCATAAAGATTAATACAATTAATTTATTTTTGACCTCCACACTGTATTTACTAATTAACTGTACATAATTATGTAAAATTCCAACGGTTCGCATGTTTTCTCTGCAGTCACCGTATTGGAATTGCGTTTTAATTAATTAATTACTTCTTGCCCCGCTCTCAGAAAGTTTAGATAAAGTTATAATGGAATGAAAATTTCTCTCACCTTCGCAGAGGGTACGTTATTTTAAGCATGTTTTTGATAAATTTGATTTATATAGTTTTCGGCATAAATTTAAATCAGACGCTATATCTTTTCATTGCATAGACAAGCCGCACACGTGCCCGCAAAGGGTTAGTTTAAGGGCAACCTTTACACGTCGGAGTAACGACCTCACATCTCTTCGCCGAAACTAAAAAATGGACGGTCTCCTTTTTTTGAATATTTAAATTTAAATTCGCCATGTCTAGGGTCAAGTGCAGGCGGGGTATTTATTGTCTCGTGTACAAAAGCGGGGGACCTCGGCGAATTTTCTCCCAAATTGTCTGAGCAAATAATTTGCTTTTGTGAAAGGCAAAGTTTGCACAGGTTACACGCTCCAATTGAAAATTTATGAAATTCAAATTGGGTCTGTGTGCCATCAATAATAAAAGCGGATGTCAATATGTATACATATCGCTCGGAGGACAGAGTCATATTGCTTACATTTCACATACATATATCCATATGTCCTCGTTGTTTGCCGTTGTATGCCTTTCATCATCCCCAGGACTCAAGTAGTATGCCCTGTTATTTTTTTTATATTATGGACATAGTTATAAATAATTCTATTAATTCTGACGAGAAATGGAATAGTTAATGATATTGAATAGAGAAATACAACTATCGATGTCTATTTCAGTGTTCAAACTTTATAATGGCCAACTCAAATATTAATAGTAGAGAGTTAATTTCATAAATTATTCACTGATATAAATTATCACAGCAAATCTACGATTTTATATGTTCATAACATATTTGATAATTTCATATTTAAATTACATTCTTTTGAAAACTTTTCCAAACCATTTCAATCAAAAAAATATTTTTCAACTGTGCATTGTTTAATTAATCCAAAAAAAGATATATTTCATGCGGCACTTGTCAATATCCCATTACCGCCCTATCCCTCGTTAGTACCGAGAACAACTGAAAAGGAGGAAAATTACCGATTTGAATCGATATACCCAAAGTCCCACGACGGAGCTTTAAAACAATTAATATAACATTACATGTTCTGAGTCTATCCAACTATTTCTCGGTGAAAAACTTTCCAAACAACAATAAAATTACTAGTAAAACGAAATGGGAAGAGGCAGGGGTATACTGGGGTGACTACATACAATCAATAGGGACTTATTACACATGAGCCCCGGGATTGAGGCCCCACGGCTGCGGGGCGGGAGGGGATAGAAGGCCAACTTTTCCGCAAAAAGGTTTTTCCGGGGAAGGTTCGTCGGGAAAAGCGCTGTGCCAGCAGAAGTGGACCGCTGATGAGGCGGGGCGCCGCTGGAAACTTTAGTGAAAACTCCTCGATCAAAGTGGAAAATGCGATAAAACGGAAAATCCGGTAAACATTGTAGGCCGCCACTACGTGAGGGCGCACCTACGCGATGCAGAAGGACGTAAGTTTGATTCCGGCCTAATCTGATTTAAGCTCCCGTCCGTGATCCAAATTTTCAATAACGATAACGAAAATGTCAAAACACTCGAGTTTACCAAATCCAACCAATCAGCGAATACCTAATAGATATATTAATAAATCGCAGTAGATGAATATTTTATAATCGTATTGTGTAATAAATTTCACCTGCACAATGCCAAGATTTCCTTAGTACAATATAGACACTGTTAAATGGAAAAAAAAATAATGGAGCATTGAAAGCGCCTCGCTTGTGATGATTTGTGGCGTGCGTGTACAAACTAAAGTTGAGGGAAATTCTATAGTGCTCGACGAGAGCACAATGGCGAGTCTCCATTATGTATTGTTCGCCAAAGTTAAACTACCGCAGGTAGTGGAACAAGGACCCGCACACTCTGTAGCAGAATTACAATACAATTACACGGGGAAATGTAATTTTCTCTCTCTTTGACACCAGGTACAACCGTGGGCCGTGAGGCGCTAGTTGCCGCAGCAAAAAGAAACTCATCCGGAAAACGTGGAAAAAGTTCGCTTTTAAGTTCCTTAACACACTCGAGCGAGAAAAGTCCATGTGTTACGTGGGAGCTTGAGCTGACGATGAGGCCAGAAAATATAAAAATAACGCCCATATGACCCAAACAGAACCACAATAAATTACTTTTATAAAATTCACTGTCTTTCGTAAAATATTTAATATATAAAATATAAAAATATCGAATAAAAGATGTACACTTTTCAGATTTTGGGTAAGAAGAATTTTGATTTTTAATTATAATGATATTAAACACAAATGGGAATGTGGCACGGAAAATCAACTGTATTCAGTGCCGTGAGGCCACTGGCCAACTGTATTCAGTGCCGTAAGGCACAAGGCCACATATTCGCCTCTGTTGCCAAGAGGGCGATAATTTTTCTTGCTCGCGTCCGGTACGATGTGCCGAGTGCGAGTGAAACTGTGTGATTGACACGTACTGCGAGATACGCGACACGTGCTGTGGTTGTCATTTACGCCTCATATTCATTAGTTAAAAAAACCAAAATATCGACTAAATTATGAAGTATATTATGAATAACTATTTTTATTCTTAGAATAATCCACTTTTTATTAAAATTTCAAGACCCCCTTAGAATGACGCGGTTTGTTTTCGAGCCGCCGTGACGGATCAGTTGAATATTTGAAAAAACAATAATTTCCACTTTATACACGAATATGTGTATGAATATGTGTATTCTACAAATAAAATTATTCTTTATTTAATAAATCTGTAATCTCCTAGTAGTGAAAATTTACAGATCTTCATTGAATTACGTTTGGAGTTCATTTTCAAGGTCACTCAGATTATTAACCTGAAGAGATAGTATCCTATAATATTTTTCGACCCGTTTTAAATGTTTCTCCGGATTGTTGGATAGTTCCGCAACAATCTGCAAAAATCCTAATTCAGAGTCTAGACTCTAGACTCTGAATTAGGATTTACTCTAGACTCTAGAGTTAATAACTATTAAATATTGAGGGTCGCTCTGAAATAAAGTTGCCTTTTAACTTTTTATCACTTAATTAAATAGCCAGAACCATTCTTTTGTACCTTAACAACTGCCATACAAACATTGACAATGGGATATTGTTGCGTTAGGGGAGCTCTGATCAAAAAAATAGCATATATTGTCCTATGTTTTCTAAAAAATATCTAGTTTAGACATTTTATCCATAGGAATACAATTTTATTTATGATACAAAAAAAGTTAATAAATAATGCTATAAAGAAAAAATACGATACAAGTTTTATTCCATCGAAAAATAGTACCTAAATAAAATCATGTCAAAATATACGCGTTTATTAGTTACTATGGTGTGAATTTGAATATTTTAGTTATTCTTGATTAAAATATGCTGATTTGCAAAATATCGCTACGCACAAAATAATAAAACAGAGAAGAGTGAAAAGAAGCGCAGGATCTTGATCAGAAAAAAATAGTATAATTAAGAATATATTAACTAAAAGTCAATTAAAGGGTTAGAGATATTTAAAATATATGAAATATTGTCTGATCTGCGTTATTTCAAACCCGCGTAAAACACAAATGGTAACAGAAACGGATTTAGGGTTGAAATTCGTATATTTTTTTATGAATATAAAAAAAATATACGAAGAAAGGGTTAACCTACATATCGGTCACGTTTTCGTCCATCGATTTGAAGTTTTATTTGTTTAGAGACCCTCTGCAAAACCCTCTCGAATGGGACAGCTTTTAAAATTCAATATCCACATACATACATAATGCAGAAGATAAACACATTTTTTTACAGAAAACGTTTTATTGATACGCCGTAAAAATACTCACTGTTAGACACATTGATGGTTTCAGAAGTATGGACAGAGGCAATTGGAGGAAAAATGTTGACTTACCTGAAAAAAAAACGAAAAAATTATTAACGAGAAATATATGTATATTTTTACTCGCAACGTTAGTATAACAAAAGAGCTTTTTGTGATGTTCACTCACCGATAAGACATTTCTATGAAAAGAGAGCTTACTCCTCTTCAAAAAGGATCTATCAGAGAATACGACACGCGAAAATGACATAGACGTGACGTGACGCACAGTAATACACAATGCAAGGGACATTATCATATCAAATGTGATGAAAAATAAATCATCGAACAATATAATAGAATCGGGATCTATTTTTTATAATGGCAGACACGGTACTGGCTACGAATGAAATAATATTTTATACTGAATTCAAAATGTATAACTTAGAAACCCCTCGGTGAATTAGTATCAATAAATTTTATATAGGGTGGCGTACCTAGAATTAGGCATCCATGAAAGGGATATCCTCAATCTTGCAAATTGCGCAATGTCTATTGATTTATATACATTTCGAGAAAATCGTTAAAATTGTTATAATATGAAAATGACGCAGTATGATTGTCTATCATGTCGTATGAGAGGCGTAAAAATCTGAACATGTAATAATACATTCAGCTGTAAAGTGGAGAAAGTACTAACTCGGACAGTGACCCTCATCAAATATTTTATCTGGTCCATCGGTGAGTACGAGTCGCCCATTAGAGCCACGCCATATAAAATAAATGGTCAGGGAAACATTTCCATGAAAACTCTCTAACTTAAAGGCAGTCGTCCAATTAAGCTTGCATAAAATATTTCTTTAAAATATTCAAACCCACATACGTTTGTAAATAAATTCGACGGTACACTAAAAAAAAATCTCGAATATGTATGTATATGGTACAATCAGAACCGCAGCAAGAGCGTAAAGCAAAAAGACTTTTCCACGGGAACTTCTAAAAATGTTGCATTGTCGAGAAAATTGGAAATTGGCCATGTGCATAGCACAAAGGCCTCTGGCAATTCATATTGCAGACATGAGATGTCGCAATAAAATTCCTGGAATCGTTCTATTCGCACTACGTAACGTACGATTTTGGCAACGGTGGTGCAAAAACAAATAGACGTTATTTGATTGCGATGAAAAAGAGGGCCGCAAAAAATAAAAAGAGTACGGGACAGCAGAAAGGAAATAAAAGGAACAGTCTCACGTTTAATGCAGAGAGAACCGCCTACCAGATCCGCTATTATACTTATCCTTTCATTGTGTAAGCGTTGTTGGGATCCCGGAAAATAAGAAGGAAACACCTATGGACCCGGGCATAGATGAACCACCCCAGATACGCCTCGGGGTATCTGATTGTAAATCACCATATTGTGAAGAAAAAAATATAAAAGACGTATCTAGACAATAAATCACCGGGAGTAAGCGGAATCGGAAAAAATCTAATATAATCTATTATCGCCCACTCTAATGTAATCGACCGAAACCGAATTTCAGATGGAAACAATCATCGCTTCGTATTTATTTTCATCTGTTTACGATAATTAATTTACAAGTGTGTGTACGACGAAGCCTTTTTATACAGGAGGCTTAACATGCCTTGAAGTGGCCAACTAACTATGTGAAACTTTGAATAATCGATTGTGCGAGCTCCGTCGGGTCTCAAAGGTATAAAACTTGCGGAAAACTTAAACAAGAAATACGAACGAAGAAATTGGAAATTAAGCTTCGTTCAAAGACGAAATCTATTTGCCTTTGATGAAAACTCCAACAGCGTTTCCAAAAAAAAAATATCAATAAGATATAGATTTAATGATGAATTCCGAGAATGCCTGTGTACACACGCGCGTATGTTGTAAGGGTTCTTTGGAAAGTTATCAGAAATTAATTTCGGAAGTTTATTAGGTTCAATGGATGATTAATTAAATTAGCTGTGTTAACATTTCATATTCGTGATAAATATGTATGAGAGTACTAAAGAACTAAAACTTTATTCACGTACGTGTATTTCATTTCGCGCATACATTTTATTTATATAAAGGGTCGGCAACCGACGGCCCATAACTGGCTGCATATATGGACCATGAAAAATTCTGACCAAATACTTCAGCATTTTTTATTTACTACTTGCCCGAAACAAGTCTTCCGAATATTATACATGAATTTAAAGGAATGTGGCCTAGACGTCGTGCCTGAAAGAGTTTCATTGAAAAATTAATAATGCTAAAAATATTTCGGGTATTTATATTTTATATATTTCGGTATTTTCTTAATACAACTCATTATAATTTAATTAAATAAATATTATGAATAGATACGATTTAAAAATAAAAGACATAATTATTTAAACAAAATATATTTAAAGGGTCATATATGGAAAATAATATTAATAAAAAAAGTATGATTGGAATATTTCTGGTTTAAATCGTTATTAAAACATAGTTGGACATTTGCATGTCATAAATTAAGTTTAGTTATAAATAATTTTCAATGCATTACCACTAATATTTCTCAAACAATAACGGATAACCAATTATCGATCAGTTATTTTTACTAGCACATTGTTGCACAACGACTAATGTAAAACTTAACCCTCAAATGATCCTTATATAATCAGAAAAATAAATTGAGTACAAAAATGTAAAGTTCCTCTCAAGGGAATGACTTCGAAAGATAATGAACGATTTGTGTGTCCTTTGACTTAGTTTAAGACGTTGTGATTAAGTTATTTAAACAAACTCCACGTCGATTAGTAGAAAACTTTATTCACTGAAATTAACAATAATACGGAACCCTTAAAAAATTAACAAGATCAATAAATTCAGTATTTATATACCAGGTAGACTCAAAGACGTTAAAAACAATGAATGTATGAATATTACAACAACACTCTTCACTCTTTACTCACAACTATTTTGAGAAGATGAAAAATAATACTCAAGATAAAAAATATACATATTAAAAGACCTGACCGTAGAAATCTATGTAAAAATACTAGGTTTAATAGAAATAATGTATATTTAACCGATCCGTCACGGCGGCACGATCACAACCGCGTCATCCGATGGGGGTCTATTTATAATAGAATATAGTCCCCAAGGATCTCAAGTCAAGATATTAATGAATTCTTCTTCAGTATGTTGACTTTTTTTAAAAAAAAAAATAGATTACTCTAAGAATAAAAATAGTTATTGATGATAATCAATATGACGCGTAAATGGCATGCACACTCTGCAGATTAAGGACACGCCGCCGACTACCGACCGAGTACTCGCGGCACGTGTCACTAGTACGTGTCACTCGCACAAGGCTCATCGTACCGGATGTGGTCGAGAAAAAACATCGCAACCGTGGCAACAGAAGCGAATATTGGCGTTTTTTTTTTAAGGTCAATGATTATCTATAATATTTAGATTTTTTAGACAAATACAAAAGTTTGTGACATGTAGGATTTGAATTAAAAGAGTTATTGGAGAAAAATAAAAAAAACTTGCGGTCCAAAATAAACCTCATTGGCACGGCTAGGTTAAAAAAGCTATTATTTATTCATAAATATTAATTTTGTATGGTACACAGTTGTATCCATCTGATATAATTACAGTCACCATCCGTTCTGTGTATCCGGGGACAGTTCTGTATTTCAGCAGCCTGTCCCCGAATTATTTTTATGAAATATGGGACATACAAATGTTCTATACCCAATATAAGTACGATATTATACTACAAAAAGGTATAGTGGTAAAAATGTTGGAGAGAAACGATCTGCTAGGAGAATTATTCCACATAATATCGAAAGTACACTAGATATTTGGAATAGTTGAAAAATTACTCAAAATCTTATCGACCAAAATAAATTGAAAAACACTTGAGCTATAAACATTTGAGTCTATGGAAGTCTCGAAAAGATGCATCATCTTTGCAAGAAATGAAATTTTAAAATGGATAACTCATCGCAAAGTACCTTCTTCGCCAGATGTAGAAGCAAGCTTAGTAAGTTTTATGAGTTTAATTGTTTAAAATATATTTTAAATTAACGTAAAATTAGAGAAAGGTTTGACACCAAATAAGCAGGGGATAAAAATGGCTATACATTTCTCTCGTTTTACACATTTCCCTAAAAAAAAAACATTTCTTTCGTCATCCTTTTATAAATTGCGCCTGCCAGAGTCAAATGCTCTCACGTCCCCTCAAGAGTTTTTTCGATAATGTACGGTATATAGACGAACAAAAAAGCAAATAATTTAAAAATTATTCATTGTCCCCGATTTCGCTCCCCGTGTCATTTTTAACATTGCAAAAAGTTGCAGAGGATATTGACCGACGAATGTTTTTTCTAAACCTTGTTATTAATTTATTGTTTGATTAAAACGCCAATTAAATCGTGCAGAATGAAAAGACTCCAATTAAATTAGAGCAAATTTGCAACTGAAATTTCTTCTAAAAAGGGGGGTTTTTGAGAAGAGCTGAAGAAAAACTTCCAACCGACCTGATTTTACATCAATTTGTATAAAATTCGCAAAATGTAAGCCACGCCATAACAATATAGATCGGATACGTCTGCCACGGCACTCTTCGGCCGCGCAAAGAAGAACAGGAAGGAGCGAATGCCTGCGAATTTCCATATATGATAATTCAATATCGCGTTTTCCGCCCACGTTTAACTCGTACACAATCCGCTACGGATCCGCATTTTCCTTGCCGGTATACATTCATTAATTTTTGCTTTTCCAATATCGCATAAGTGGGACGTCTCACGTGACATTTTTCTTGTTTTTTTTTGTCCTCCCCGTTTCGACGTTTTGACATCTATTTGATGTGATCCTCGCCGCCCGACGCCATTGGATGCGAGACGCGAGCTGGAAACATTATCGGAGTTGACGTCTCCCCCACATAAGACTATCGGAATATTTGTATTGGCCGGAATTGCTTCTTCAATCAAAAATGGCGCGTGCCGCGAATCGAGTTCCGCGACCCCGTATTGCCAAAACGCCACTAGATGTAATAATAAATCGTATCCTATCTATTACGCATTCGTAGTTGTAGCAAGGTGCTTTACTCAGCTGTCTATATATGTATGGTATGGTATATAGATAATGGAAACCGCGACTTGTTCAAATAGAGAATGCTTTAACTGAGCTTTAAGCTCAATTGCGTTAGCACACAGTGAATTGAATTTCAAATCTAGATAGCACAAAATTATTGTTAGCTGTAATTTATAAATTGATACATTTAAAGAAAAATAAAAATTATATCAATACTGAAATACATTATACTAAATTATTTTAAACGATTAGTAGATTTTTTCTTAAAGATAAAATTATTTTTACAAGTTAAGTCATATCAAATTTCATGATAGATTAGATCAAGGAATGATTTAATAAGGAATAGGCCCCGTTTTGGGGTTTTGGGATATGGAATCGGGTCAGGCGTAACTTAATCAAAATAATCGAAAATCAAATTGATTATAATTTCAAATCATGGTAGATAAAATATTATCATTCGCCAACGTTAAAATATATATTTTAGTGTGCAAGAAGTTTTTTTTTATAAACAAGGCTGATGTAAAAAATACACAATAATTTATTTCTGCTGAACAATTTTGGAGATGACAAACATTTTTCAGCAAAAATTTAACTACGTGTCATAAAGTTGAGAATGGATATGTTTTATTTTATTAAAAAAATAGATTACCACGCCTGTCACCGAGACGTGAGTTTTCCAACTATTGCGAGCTTTTCGCAGTTTTCAATATTTTTTTCATAACGATCCTGTCAGTTGGAAGTAAACTTGACGTCGTCTTAGCATTCGAATTCTGATTTTCCAATCTCGGCGAGACGATACCGCCAGCATATTTATAAATAGATTCGTAGCCAAAACAAAAAAAAATCCCATACACATTTTATATTATTTGCGATAACAATGATGTCTCGAACAATGAAACGTTTTGAAGAGACGTCCTCTCTCAGAATGCTTTTCGAGAAATTGTGTAATCCCATAAGCCGCTTTTGATACGATTTTGTTTTGCCATTTGTAAAACTTTGGATATTCAAAGATAACTATTATACAAAAATTTAAGCGTATACCCGAGACATTTATATTTATAGAATAAGCCGACTTAGTCAATTGTATTAAAAACAAAGATATATATTCATCAAATGCAATTTAATTAAAATTTTATTGTTATAATAAATTTTACCTACATGATGATAAAATTTATCTGCATCTTCAAAATAAAACAGGAAATAAAGGTAAGCTATGAGACATTTTATTACCATTTTTATAGTTTCATTGCGTAGTAAATTGTGTTGTTAAGTTTTAAATTTAAAGGATTTATTTTATTATCGAATGAAAAATAAGAGAATCACATAAAAATATTTAATATAGATACATGGCACAATAAAGAACCTGGCCATTAAATAATAATAAATTATTAAGACGTCACATTAAGCAATATCACGACCATTTTTCAAAATAACATACCGTCGAAATCGTTTAAAAAATTTTCAGGAAATATATACCGCAATACAAACGTCTTTAAAAATTTCATTAATATATTTCCAAATTACTGACATCTCAATTTTAATGCATGAATTAGAATTAGAGAATTTTCCGGAAATAATTTTACACTGCCATCTGAAGTGAAAATGTGAAAATTAAATAAATTTTCTAGAGAGAATTTAGCGAATATTCAAACCGAACAACTGTAAAACGGCAACAGGATAAAATCAGATGTCTCCCGTCGGTAAAGCGGGGCACTGCTTTACAACATACACGTAAACAAAGCTTTTCAGATGACATTGGAAAAATTTATAGAAAATCTAGCAATAAAATTATCGATCGGCACGAATGATAATTGCGCATCGCGATAAATAGTATCTAGGTTAATGTAACATGAGCAAATGCTAACACAAATAATAAAAATGAGTAAGCAGTAACTGGATATATTTTTATTAAATGAACATCTCATGAGATAAATCATCCTAATAATTGATAGTATCACGGCATGTTGAAAAAAGTGTTAATATACAAATTTTCTTATACGGTATCGTAATGGCCGATACGCACGCAAAATATAATTCGCATTCGACGAACAATCCGCACAGAAAGTAAATATGAAATTTTATCTCAAAGAATAAAAGGATATAATGACAGAGAATGCGATATTTTTAATACATTTTTTTTATACCTACTACGTATCGAGGACATAATAGTAAAAGTTTATTTGTTTCTTGAAACCCTTCACATACAATATACATAAATCCAAAACCATTCCCAACGTATTAAATACTAGATGAGACCCAAAGGTTCAATATCTGGAAATGGACTGTAACAATGTGGAGTGCCCGTGAGCGCAAAAGGTTAGAGGTCTGAAATTATAATCATAATAACACTCTCCTCCCTTCGACCGTAGGGCTCAGTACTAATGTTCTAAAAATAAAATAACACTCTAAATAAATTATACTTCAAAGGGCGATTTTGTCTATCGGGATCCATAATAAAGAGGATTACGTGTTTCGAATATTTATAGAAAGCAATAAATAACAAAAAAAAATGTACAATGTGATGCCTATGTTAATTTTCCAATATTGAATTATTCAAGTATGTTTTTCTGATGCAAATTGTCCAATTTATACAAATTGGCGGGGATACATTTGCAAATTTAATTTTAATTGATGACCAATTTTAAATACAAACAAACTTGCAACGCGTTCAAAATCACAATTGTGAATAAATTAAATGCTATTTCAGATAAAAAATATTTATGACATTAATTGATGACTGAAAGGTTAAAACGCAATTATTTCAGATGGAATAATATATATATATATCAATTTATTTATTAACATTTTTGTTATTTATAAAAACATCACTCTCAACTAGTGGCATATTGGGGCATTAATTCCAGTTTAATCGGAACGGTGTCTAACAAAGTTATTAGTTTGCTTATCTGATATCCTATCTTGAACCAGCGGAGGAATCTAAAGGGATTTGACTACACTCTGAGTTACTGTAAATTTAGTCTTACAATTTTAGATGTAGCAAGGAGTAGATTAAATACCTGGTCAACGTGTATATAATTAAATAGCCTCGTAATCTCTTATATTATTATATACATATTATTTTATTATGAATACATATTTTTTTTAATATGAAGTATTTTATGATTATAGCATATTATAGATTACTGTGCTTGGATGGACGATTTTCCGGAAAATTCTGCGTGACGTTGGTGACGCGAATAAAGGTTGATAACCTCACCTCATGAAAATGAAATTTTCTTTAAATCCAAGGCCGAAACCCATGTTGGGTCATTGAGCCATTAATAAATTGACATACAAGCTACTTCATGCTGCTGAAAAATGATCAAGTGCATTAATGTCGTACAATATCATATGTTTAGTTCTGGAGATAAGTAAACAACCTTCGTTTTAGATAAATATTAGTTAAAAAAAAGTAATACAACTCGACCCTAATTTACTAATTTAATTAAATGTATAACTTCTCTGGTTATATAAAATATGTATATATACTTCCATAACTTTTAAATTATCTTTCATGAGAGTTTGATTGTTAATTTTTACCCTTTAGAAGGTGTTAGAAAATCTGAATTTATGGTAATCAAAAATAGGATATATCCGGAGAATATGGAGACTGAGATTTTAACTTAATTTATATATTTTTGCAGCAGGACGCAATTGCAATATGCGGTCGAGTGTTATAATCCTAAATGCTTACGCGTTTTTATGGATGAAACTCATTTTCTTAAATTATTTTTTAAGATATATTTGGGTAAAATTCGCAAAATATTCAATCTCTAAAATAATTTTCCGATAAAATCGAACGATGAGAAATATTTTTGGTACATAAAGGTGCAAAGCAGTGCCTTAACATAGTCGTGCTATTTGTGACCCAAGTTTTTTCTCGAATAACTCTTTTAATATAAAGCTTACATGTCACAAACTTTTTGTATTTGTCTAAAAAAGTCTAAAGAATAAATATTATAAATAATCAATGTCCATTATTGCCTGCGATTCATAAAAAATATAATAACAATATTCCTTGCTGTTGCTACGCGCGCGATGTTATTTCTCGCTCGCATCGACTACATTATGAAGAATAACTATTTTTATTCTTAGAATAAGGTTTTTTTAAAAAAAAAAAAGATGAAGAATTCATCAATATTTGAAATATTTTGACTTGCTGGGGTATATTTTTATTATAAATAGACCCCCTTCGGACGAGGTTGTTGTTTTTGAGCCGCCGTAACGGATCGGTTAAAACAACATTGCTTTTTGATTTTTATACTATTAATATATGAATGACGTAATATTTTTAAACAAATATGTTGCAGCAAAGAATTTTGAAGAATCTATGGACGGAAAGCGTTAACGGTGTCTAGAAGCTTCCGCTCCTTGTAAAGAAAATAAATCATACAATTCAGTACATTGAAAACATCATTCGGGGACCAAAGTATCGCATTCTATAGTCCATCATGGATGGAAACGTCGTAGGTAAACGATTGGGGAGAAAGAAGCTGTCGTGGCTGTGAAACATTTACAAAATTTCGATTAAAAAAAAATAATTACTACCCTATTAAATTGTAAAAGTTTTTAGATTATACCCACTAATCCAGGGATTGATACGTATTTAAAAATGGGGGAGATATCGTGGACATTATATTAATTGCAACATAAATTTAATATTATTCATATATTCATTTGCGGAGTTTGAGTGATGGCTGTACACATTTCTAAGCCTGGCGGAAGAATGGCGGCGATGATTTGAAGAACATCGTTAGGGACGATTCTTCCCGCGCGAGAAATAATCTGCAGGAAATTTACATACACGGTATCGTTACAACGTACGATTACCCCTTTATGCCGCAAACATATGAGGCATGCTCCCTTCACAGTCCCAACAACAGATTCTTAAGGAGCACACATTTTCATGGGAAGTTGATACTGTGTAATTCGGAATAGGCGAGGCAACCCACTCGCCGATTATGTGGAAATGAAATAGAGAGCTCTCGCTGAAATCCTATCTTCAATTAGACACAGCCGGGAACCGCAACCTTCCGCAAGGGGCAGGCCCGGCTTGGAGCAACATTAATTTCGCCTATGAAAACGGTCTTTGAGTATTACGTTGAACGAATACACCGCACACGTTTGCGACAAGTCTCCCCCTGACGTATGGAGGCGCGAGGAATCTAACCCGGGCTTGATTGATTGGTTTAACCTTCGTACACGCACAAACACATTGTGTTGCCAAACTAACTTTGATCATCGCATTAGCATATATATTACAGGCTCCTCATAAAACTCAGGTTTTCTGGCGGTGATGTTGTATAAGCCGCGCCGTCTCACTCTCCCGCCTACGTCCTACCGAGAGCTTTCTTTGATCGAAACTGCCTTCCAACTAGCATTCAAATGATCGTATACGTATCTGCAGCCTGCATCCGGCACATGAATGTGTGCTAAAAACAGGAGATAAGCCAATTACCTACACGTCAACGTCTCGAACACGCGAAGATCTCAGATTTCCGAGCTAATTCAAAATCACCGCCGCCTTTGTGACAAGTTTAATCTGAATACTTTGATGTCTTATAAACGTACATGATACAGTACACTGGACAAAGAAATGAGTTTACGAACTTTTTATACATATTCTACATACGTTATTAAGTGAGACGGGATGAATATAGTCTAGATCCTTGCTCAAAAGATCTGCGATGGGGATTGTAATTTATCGTTGCTTTTCCATTAGCGATAAACGGTATTATTTTTATTACCATTGCCTATATTAAAGTAAAACGAAAATCCAATTTATTGAAAACGGCTCCTAAATACGTATTTTTAACGCAGTGGGAGATTTTTGCCCTTAAAAACTGACATTTAATTTATTAATTAAATGCATTTCAATTAGAAAAATCAAAACAAAACGCAAAACCTGATAAAGAATAATAAAAATCTATGGTTGAATAATGTCAATTTTATGGACAACTTCTATCTTTATGGTATACACAGTAATGTTGGATTTAAAGTGCATTGGCTAATCGTAAAAAATGAGATTTGTACGCCGTAAGAATGCCGATGAGGTTTTTTGGATATTTGGGTTTTTGATTTTTCTCGAATAACTCTTTCACAAATCACAAACTCTTGGTATATGTCTAATAAGGTGTAAATAATCATTGACCTTTATAGTCTGCAATTCCGAAAAAATAAATACAACAATATTCGTTTCTGTTGCCACGGGCGCGATGTTTATTCTCGCTCGCATCCGGTACGATGTGCCGAGTGCGAATGAAACGTATACTAGTGATATTGTCCGCAATTTCAAAAACTAAAATAACAATAATAGCTTCTGAAGCCACGAGCGCAATGTTTTTTCTCGCTCGCATTCGGTATGATGTGGCAAGTGCTAGTGAAACGTGCCGCGAAAATTTAGCGGTCAGTCTACTACCGGCGTGTCCCTAGTCTGCGTCGAGTGTGCGTGTCAGAAAAATTCGATTGGTTTCGGGCCGCCGTGGTGGATCGATTAATACAAATAATTTATGAGTTTCTATTTTAAAAAAATAAATACTTATTAAATTAAAAAATACAGAAATGTTGATATAATCATTTTGATATATTTAATTTTTTAATAAAACTGCCAGAACCTCACATTGACTAAAATAAAATAACTGCAGTTATGACAATCATAAAACAAAAAAATGAGGAAGACAGGGTGTATTTGATTTGCAAAAGGGTGTAAATGATTTGCAAATGGGTGTATTTGACGTAAAAAACCTGTATCATATTTTTGATTACCTTATTTTTTTTATTCCGTATTATCAATAACAGATAATTACTGAAATGGTTTTATACATATCGATAACAATTATATCGATTATTTTGCAAATTTGAAGACATTCAGCCTTTGTTGAGATGTCATTCACACTCTTCTCCAATTCCCTCCGTGACCCACAGTTCGAACAGCCTTGATTAGTATGAAGTCAATAACACTCCGGTTTGACAGTGTGAGTGAAAAATATATCTCCATTTCTCTCTCCGCGACAGACTACACGGAGATTTCAGATATGTATGTATATCGGTATTGAGGAATCCATTTATCATACTGTCTGGAGAGTTCCAACAGATTGAACTCGTGCAATTGTGGAATTTGATGACGATATGATTTAAAATAACGAACAACAAAATTGCAAATCAAAATTAATTATCGAACCTTGACCATATTTGACGTAATAATTAATGCTTACTAGGCGCAGCTAAAATGGCATACAAAGCAAATAATTTGATGTTTGTGGCACAAATTAATTAACTAATATCGCATATAGGGATACGGTTTTTTACACGAATTTTTGGATTTTAAATAACACGGTTCAAGAAAACATTTTATTTACGATTTTAAAAATCAAAAGAATGAAAATGCGTGTCTGTGTTGGATCCATAAATTATTATAATAATAACAATATTCTAATAACATACGACTTGTATTATTCTCGCAGGTATCTTGAGTTTAATCAAAAATGTAAAAACCGTTGTAATTTTCATAAACAATGGATAAAATAGAAATCTATAAAATGGTCGACCAAGGAAGTTGTTGGGAACAAATCCAATGGCCAGTGCGTCTCGGCATTGGGTTCAAAAAGTTAAGGAACGAACCCCAAATGCAACTGGAGGACAAATTTTTATTTTTTCGCGAATATAGGATAGCTAGAGGGATTTAAAAAAAAGATTGCCTTTATAATCCCTAAATAAAGGATTAACTTGTATCTGGTGATGCGAGAGGAGTAATACAATATCCCCAAAAAAATGAAAATTTATGTACAACTACTAGGTATGACTAGGTAATACTGATGAAACTGGTAGAGAAAATGCCTGGAAGCACTTATTTACTAAAATTGCTAAAAAGGATCGGATGACAATATTTTTATCGAGTAATGCATCTGGTGATTGAATTATAATGATGATCAACCATGTTGTCTAGCCTAGATCTTTAAAAGGTATAAAAATGGACTATAGTCCTGTAAATTAGAGGCATCCAATGTACACGATATGTAATAAATTTGATTGTATTATATGTACAATCAATCCTCCTATAGCGTTCACTTCTATAGCGTTCACTTCTATAGCGTTTGCGGCGGTTTTTTGTATAGCGTTCTATAGTATTCTATAGCATTCATTTTACAAAACGCAGTATTTTCAAGGTCAAAGTAAAATTTTCGTAAATATATTAATAATGTACATTTTAAATATGTACGTGCACGCAAAAAAAAATTCAGTAGCTGTTTGTCCCTTTATTGACATATTGAGGAAAAATATATTTTCATATATTCATCTAATATGTGTGTATTGATTATGTATAAGAAAATATAAACATAATTTATATTTATTAATCCGGTCGATGCCTACGCGGGCAGTGTTACTCCGCGCGGTGTAGTGCAAAAGGGCTGTCTGCGTGTCAGTGCTACCAGCGGCGTGTATTGGTAGCGGAGTGTGGGAGGGGGGGGGGGGGTCTCGCCGCTAAGCGCCGTGAACATGCTGCGACTCGGTGCAGTCTTTCTGACTCTGAATATTAAATTGAATTTATTTAATTAATATCTATGTATTTTTTTCCAATTTAAATCTTAAATTTTAATTTATCTATATAAAAAAAAATGTTACAATTAATTTAAAAAAACAATTATAGCAAAACAATGGTTCCTAAATAAATAGATCCTATCTACTATTTTTATAATCGCATCATGTATTTTTGCACGGTAGTTCAAGGAACGTATCCCCCAAAATTATACAAATTATTCAATTGCTAATTCACGTGCATGTCGCAGAATATAGGGACTATGTATGGCTCTATCAACAGTTAAAATTTAACGATTCACCCTTAACTATTTTAGTACCCAAACAAGAATATGAGCAGTTTATTACATTTAGAATTTAATCCCTGCACAATTCTAATGATTTCGTGATTACCCGACACGTGTACGCGAACACGCATATAATAATATTCGCATGTACACAGGCGTATGTATGTAATTCGATACAAAATGTAAATTTTGGCAATACGAACCTCATGTACGATTTGTAAATTATGAATATGACTCGATGTAATAGTACACGTTCAAAATGGCGACATGAATGTGTTTGGGTCAAATATATTATAATACATTGCTAAATTTATGCTCGATTGTGATAGATTTTTTTTAATTAATTGCCAGGAGACCGATAAGAGTAATACGAAATGGTTAATTTTCGCACGTTTTCGGCACTTTCTTCAATACTAATTGATTTAAAACTCGAACAATTGTTTTAGCTGAGGCCCACGGTTCAATTAACGCGAAAAGCCAATAAATTACATAACTCAGATCGCTCAAAGGCCAAGATTAAATTCCGATCATGCCTCGGCGGCGCTAATGTGTTTAACTATTTAGCCCTTTTATAATAATTGAGTATCGGATCGATGCGCGATAGGCAAGTACACGGGACCCGAGCGATGGTCCTGTGACGAAAGTCAAAGTTCAATTTCATATTCGTCCCTAAGTTAATTTTCGCTCGGCTAGTCCCTATAATGAACTCCGATCTACAACCCCCTCCGCCTGATGGCAGGTGAACTTTGAAAATGTCGGGGATCTCTATTGAACATTGTGCGAGAGAGCTTTGTCGGAAAAGGTGAATTTTGTTCCAAATACCGCGGTATGAATAATTATACATGACAAATCGGAAAATTACATCATTCATATACGCCGAAACAATAAAAAAAACATTTTTTTAACATAAAATTTTAAAAAAATCAGATAAATTAACGACATAAAAACTGCCTAATAAATATTTTAATACAACGTTAATAATAAAAACAGAGATTAATGATATTTTTAGTATCTACTTTAATAAACTCCGGCGGGTTACGTAAAACCCATAAATCACAACAAGAAAAATTGTATATTGAATGTGGAGAATTGATGCTATTACGTTTGGCTTGGTATTTTTTCACATAAATATTATAAATGGTTAAATGACTCGTAAAGAACTCTCAAGGCAATACATTTCTCATTAGCAATCGTCCCTGCCATGTGTTCACAGAACATTACATTATGATAAGAGATTAAAAGGGTTAAAGTCCGCTATAATTTTGTACATTATAACGCATTATACGCAGAAATAATGTGACACTGTGTTAAATGCGAGTTCATTGAACCAAAACAATAACAGAGAATTATTTTCTAATATCAATGTAAAATAAATGTTTTGAATTTTTTAAAAGGAAACATACATAAATGATTTTATACAATTTTCTTTGAAAAATTTAACAAATTATAAATTTTGACCATCTACGTCAAATATTGTTGTAAGTTTGGCATCTCTTGCAAAAACTTATAAACTGAATGAATCTACTGTTCGTACAATAAAAAAAAACCAAATAACTGTTAGAAAAGGTGTCACCTCCGGATCCCTTGATCAGTTCTGGAAATATACCCCCTCATACGTTAGAGATGCTATAAAATTTTAAATGTCGATTTATTAAATCTATTTCCTATCAAAATTGTATTTTTTATGCCTCGTTTACGGTTTTCTGAAACCTATCCCCTTTTACTTTATATGAACTCGAAGTCCTCCGATTTACGCGGATTTTTATTCTTCTGAACCTATTTATCATTTTTGTATGAACTTGAAGTCTCGATTTACGCGGTTTCGATTTACGCGTTTGTTTCTTGGAACGTATCTACCGCATAAATCGAGGGATTGATGTATATCAAATAATAACATTGCTCAACATTTGTGGACGGAAATCCTTACTCTTTTTGCTCAAAAGCGGAATTAAAAACTGTTTTAAACTAGAATTCAATTCATTTATCTCAAGGTCATTTTCATGCTGATTTCCGCAATATTTTTTAAGTTAACCTAGCCGTGCCGATGCATTGGGTTAATTTGGGATCCCCAAAGTTTTGATTTTTCTTGAATAACACTTTTAATATATATCCTACACGCCACAAACTTTTGTATTTATCTAAAAAAAAGTCTAAAGAATAAATAATTTAAATAATCATTGACATTTATTGACCGCAATTGCGAAAAAAACGACAATATTCGCGTTTGTGAATGGACGCGATGTTTTTTCTCGCTTGCATTCGGTACGATAGGCCAAGTGCGAGTGAAACGTATACTAGTGACACGTGCCACAAGAATTTGGCGGTTGGTCACCCGGGGCGTGTTCTCAGTCTGCGGCGGAATATCGCCGGGTGTGCGTGTCATTCACGCTTCATATTGATTAGTATAATAATCCAAAATATGGACCAAATTTTAAGGATATCATGAATAACTTTTTTATTTTTAAAATAATTATTATATATTTTCCATTATAAATAGACCCCTTTCGGATGACGAAGTTGTTTTCGAGCCGCCGTGACGGATGGGTTAAGGGTATGTTTCATATTCCTACATGTCATCTATTCATACATGACATCGTCACATTCTGAGATATTTTATATTGATGTAATTTTTCCAGA
This sequence comes from Philopotamus ludificatus, assembly GCA_022495035.1. Classification (NCBI taxonomy): domain Eukaryota; kingdom Metazoa; phylum Arthropoda; class Insecta; order Trichoptera; family Philopotamidae; genus Philopotamus; species Philopotamus ludificatus. The sequence continues at coordinate 2,697 of JAGXCT010037199.1, read as the reverse complement.
AAAAATACTGATCTTTCTCTGTTCTTTGAACAAAAGTGATTCTTGAATAATGCACATTAAAGTTAGTGATACCCCCGTGATGCATTGGCTGTAGAATGCTTGTGGTATGTGAAAGTAATAAGCGACCTGCTATTTTTTTTATTTTTTTTTAAATAATTGTAGATTGCACTCAATGATGGGATATTTGATGCACATAAACTGAATCTATTTTTAAATGTTTTCCGTAAGTCAATCGCCTTGACTGTGTCCAGGCATTCCAGATAATCATTTTGGTTTAGAAAAATCGCGATAAATATAACCAAACAGGGGTAATATCACAATATTTGATTTATAATCTATTCACATTAGGTTGGGGTTTTTCTATTATTGGGGACGGAAATAAATGTGATAACTGACAATTTTTATCCTAAATAAGAAATAAAAAAACGAAACAAATCGACCTTACTAAAGCATTGTACTATTGATATTGTCCAAATTGTAAATAAATTTCATTTTCATACCAATATGTATATGTAATATATTATTATTCGTTATATAATATGCGAAGAAAGATTTAAAAGGAGATTTTTTAAGATAAACTAGTTATGTATGTACATTTTTATATGATAGAGTATAGGCTTTGAGCAAGACAATCACTTCTGTGTCATTGTTAAAACTTTATTATTGTGAAACTTGACGACTACGAAAAGCAAAGCGGCAATTGTTGTGCTTTATTTTGGTAACCTTGCTTGTAAAACTTTCATAAACTCGAACCATTCGCGAACAATTTAATGGATAGATGCACAATAAAAGACTATTTTTTCAATAAACTTGTGTAACGGCGGAACTGAGACAAAAGACATTCAACTATTATGGGTTATGGTTTTGAACAATCCTTCAGAGAATACGGGTTGATATTGCGTACAAGTTCTTATGGTAATGTATCGGGAACGTATCACGTCATTATTAATCACTATTTGGATAAAGTTGAATCCCGCGGGAACAAAGGTGGTAGAGACTCAAAACTAGTTATAAACTTCCTCGACAACCGTGGTTTGACGTCAACCATTGTCGAAATTCCGTATTATTAAGTTGCTTAAGTCGAATGCTAATTTTAAACATTTAATTGATGACATGAAATGCTAAATTAATTTTATGAATTCATAAAAAATACTTTTCCATTCAGAATTTATATACATATATATAAATTTGAAACTTTTCGTAACGAGAAAGGACAAGAAGCAAAAGGACTTTGTTAATTAAAACGGTCAACACGCTTAGCCACAACTTTGGTGCAGCAAACGAAACAATTAAATTTTGTATTAATACAAAAATGTTAAATAACCGTGCCGAAATAAATTATGTCCATGATATTAAATATAACACAGCAAAAATTAAATTAAATAAAATTTGACGTTTAGTCAAGAATGTGAATATTATTGATTGTGTGGGCAAATAAATTAAATTCGGACAAGTCATTAGAACTAAATGTAGCCTTCATAGCTAATCTTTAGGCCGACAACCATTCTTCCCAACCTTTCTATCGGGGGGGTGACGGACGGGTCGGATGTAAATCACGTCTATCCTTATCGAAGGTAACATAAATCAACCCTCTATATACAAAACCTCCGTAACGGGAATACCAAATGAATATTAGCAACATTGAACGAAAATAATTGACAATTTATCTAAATATAATTCAATAATTAATGTATAAAATTATAATATTGCTGATTTTAAATGAGATTTGCAATTTTTAGAAGATGGATTATCTCCGTGATCGCATTTAAAAAAATGTTGTACACACATTAATACGTAAAATGAGAATATCGTTTTCGTACAAATTACGAGAGAAAAATACGTGTTGCCAAAAACGGTAATAAATCTCGCTTAAAGATTGTCGGTGTGATAAATCACTTTTCCTGTTTTCTTACGCATTTTCAGCTAGGAAAATATTACAAAAATTATTGCACTTTGTAATAGTATTATTATTGCCAACGTTTCCGCTGATATTGACATTGAAATGTTGTATAACGCCCCGAGTGAAATACGCAAAAGTTTTTCAGAATAATGCTATCTTGTAAATTCACATTTTAAAACAAATTTTAGAATACACTTTGAAAAATGGTTTAATACAATATGAAAAATTTCCTACACCGCAATTTATAATTCAAATAATACGTTATAAGGGTGGTGTGGTGTGAAATGCAAACCACTAGAGGAATACGCCACTAGAACCTTTAACCCCCCGCACAATTTCCACACGGCACTTAGTACGACTATTAATCTTTCGACATTCGTAATTTAAATGATATTTAGATAATATTATATCCAGAAGATAAATAATTGCTGGAAATTAACGCCTCCGCGCCATATTCTCTCTCGCAGATATAAATCATACAGGAATCAACATTTGTTATGTGGTCTGCGAACGAAGGGAAAAAACGACATTAGCAGAGGATTCATTTTTCTTTACGTATCGAGGAAAATTTCCGGGAAAATCACAACTTTTATTATTAAACTCGGGGCTGACAAATGAAACTGCACTAATTCGAGGTCGTTTCGTGCTAGATGAAATATGGCTCTATTTGTGTCGGGGGCGACAGGAAATATAGTAATTCGATTTATCGACATCATGCCCGAAGTATGAAGTGCTAGCGAAGGGTCGAATTCTGAAAAAACTCGATAAAATCCATTTATTGAATTTTACAGGAAAAA
>JAGXCT010037198.1:29455-67191 GCA_022495035.1 Philopotamus ludificatus | reverse complement strand
TTACTGATTCGAATTTATGGAGGTGTTTATAAAAGGGGATAGCGTATTTTTTAATGAAAGACTCCTATTGCATCTTTAGAATCTTTAACGAATCTTTATATGGGTGAATGGCGCTTTGGAATCTTTCAGTTATGCTATCCATCCATTGTAGTCAAAACTAATAATATAATATAAAGTGAAAACGTAGGATCGGTAAAGTGGTACCGATTTTTAAATATGACTGTTTTTGACTCAATATATTTATTTTAAATGAATCGTATAAGAAGAATCTACTCTTTTAACAATTTATATCCTACTATTTTCCTGACGATTTTTTTTTAAATTTTTAACATAACATTATGTATAACTCAAATATTTTGATTATCAATAACAAAAAACAATAACAATATTAAGAAGTTAATAATTTAAAATGTATAATATAATTTTTTATATATTTTGTATGTAAAACAAGATTTTTCATGTTTATTCGTATTAAAAATCGTAAATAATGTTTTTATTGTTTTCTTTATATTTATTTAAAAATACAGTACATTCCCAATTATCCAGACTAATGCTAAAGAGGGGCCCGGATAATCAATTCATTTTATTTCGCTTTAAAATACAATTACGTATACAATCCAAAGCAGATCTTAAAATAATATGTATTAAGAAAATCTCATTTCGAATTTTCTTAAGACCTTTTATATCCTTAATTTTTATCCCCATATCGATTTATAACTAATATTTTCTACTTCTTCACTTGCGTCCCAATCATTTTTTTCTCTTGTTGAAATTAAAAATAATATCTGTATCCCTTATTTTTAAACCTATTCCAATTTTTGGACCAAACGTGTTTGACCAAAAGTGTTTGACCAAAAGTTTTTTTAGCATATAATTTGAACCACGTTTTTTTCTATTTATTTATAAAATAATGTCTTTTATTGAAAATGATATTAGATTAAACTCTATAGATGTTTCTTAACCATTTTACCAATAAAAATCTTTTTATATATATTCATAAAATAAAATTAATGAGAGTAGAACGGAGATTTGACCAAAAATATCCAGAGTAGAGAATGTTAAATATCCAGGATATATAAATAAAATGACGAAAACTATTGTCAAAACTAAATAATTAATCCCATTGAGCCTTCGTTAAATAAATAATTAAAATATTAAACCAACTGAAATAATAATAAAATTAACCAGTGTCATGGTTTGACACTGGAGGGAATGTAATGTGTGAGAGACACATTCTCCTTGCATCTTTATCGAATTATTTTTATGAATGGCGCTTTGGAATATTTCTTTTTTTTAATAAATAAAGTCTAGTTTAAATAAATAAATAAAATCTTGATTTTATAATTGTAATATTTCTCTTCTGATCTCAGTATTTTTTAGAGTCATATATAATAGCTTCAGTGTCTTACTTTCATCACATTTTAAGCATGGTAGAAATTGGGGTTGATGTTCAGAGAATGGTTACTGAACCTTTTAGTCCTACATTAATTGTTTCGACACCAAGTAGTAATTCTTAATAATAATATTAGTATTTTCTCGTTGATACTATCATATAAGTCGACATTGGCAAATGCTATTTCAGTTAATTCTTCGTTATCTAACAACTGGTCTGGTAGGATCTCGTCAATATCTTAACGCGTAATGTTTTCTAATCCTTTCATATTTATGGAATGTACAAAATGAATGATTTTAAAATAATTGATAACATAAAAGAGATATTTTTAATTTAATTTAAATGAAATTCCTCATTTTTTTAAAAAAATAAAATAAATAAATCGCATAAAAATATTACAAAACCATATAAAATGATTGAACACTGCTTCACTCAATAAAATAATATTTCAACACCGCCATTAATCTCCTCGAGAATAAAATCACACGCCGAATTAGATGCGTTTCATGCAATTTAATTTTTCTAGTATGAATGCCTTTCCATTCATATGCTTTTTTTACTACTATTTTATTTTAGATATCCGCTATCTTCGAGTAGCTAACTACTTAGCTTTTTTAAATCTCTTTTGTATTGTTTGAACATCAGAACACCCGTAGACTGATCCTAAATGAATCGTGACCACTTTAAACAGAAAGCCAGCCATGTCGCAGTCAATATCGAGAAACGAGACGAACGCATAAAATACCGCAACATTTTAAAAATAATATTAAAATAATATTTCGCGATATGCAGTGGATCAAAAAATTATTTATTATTTTTTTCAATTATTTAAATAAATATTATGATGTTAACGGTAACGTATTTTATTTGTATGAATATGCGAGTGATACTCAGGTAATGGGATGAACCCATAAAACTAACTTATTCGATGCCCTCTTAAAGCGAAAGCACAATGATATCCGTAAATAACTCGAACCAGGGTTGCCACGAAAACTTAAAAATCCGCTACGCAATAATACCATATATGGATATTTGCGTAAATTCCTCATGTGCCGTTTGATCAATGCTCGCCTCTTGCGCAAGACATACGACATATTAACTTAATTTACCACCTATGTCAAATTACATGTAATCTGTTGTAAATTATAGTCGTCTGACCTATACATAAAGGCAGTCCGTGCAAATTATCTGTCATATTAACAGTTATACGACGTAATTCAGTCGCAAATTGACGCTAATCGCGAATAATTAATTCGACCATATTTAAATGGTACGCGTGTATTTATACGCGGCCATATGCGTCAGTTCATTGTTCGAGAATCGCATGCCCTTAGCGATAAATTTAATGCGTTATCCAATCTGGAGAAAGAATCCGAAGTGGTTTCGATTATGGTGACAAGAAGTGCACAAGAGCTATAGTGTATAGGCTCGGATCAGTCGGCAAAATAATTGGCTATCGGATTCTTTGGAATCCTTTATTCAGAAGCAGAATCCGGAATGTTGAAAAGATTTTTTTTACGTGCATACCTACATATGTGTGTTTTTATACAGAGCGTATAATTCAAGATTAGAAACTCGACGGGGTCCAGTAATATTTTAGAAGATTAGACGTAAATATTGAATCTTATCCTGAAATAGTATAGTAAATATTTATTGTCGGATGTTATTTATTGACTTGATTCTGAAATAATAATGGCGACATAAGAGATTTGAATTATTTTATATAATTAAGAAAATATATAAGGCGATTTTCGTTTTGACATGAATATTTTTACATAAAAATGTAAAATTTAACCCTTAAAATGGACGCCCTTGAATACCAATTACGACAAATAATATAATGGAAAATTAATCGAAGCAAATTTATGATGAGAGGATATTTAAGAGTATGATAATCTACATTAGATAACACGTCAATTGGTACAATCGACTATATTTTAGGACCTACAGGGACTAGAAAACATCAAAAAGTTAGTAGTTTAATTAAATATTTAACTCAGAAACAAAATAAAAAATAACTATAAGTCAATTAATACAGAAACGATTTTTTTTATTAAAGAAAATCATCAATGGTGATGATAATTGGATAAAGTAAATGAAAATAAACAGCCTCAATCTGATCTGAAAATTAAAATCACTGAGGAATAGTTCACCACGAGCTGATAAATCGATATCAGATAATTACAGCAAATTTTTACTTGCAGTAGTTACAAGGATTACAAGAAAAACAATCAGGTATGTAAATTATAAAGGACATTATATTACTTTTTAATAACAAATAACCGTGTACGACTAGAAATATGCTAGAAAAAAAATCTAGAGCTTTAATAGTTAGTTCCCCTACACCTTAGAAGAAAATAAATAATTAAATGTAAACAAATCTTATAAACTTTTATTATTTTATCTAACATAACATAGTTGCCTAATATTGTTTTTTTAAGTTGTTCAATACAAGAATGTATTTAATTTTTCTATCATTATTCATAACTCCGTGTCACTTTTTAGTATAAATTACTGATTTTTTTAAATTAAAATACGTTGGGAGTGATTTTTAACGTTGTCTAGATCGTTAATTGTTTTTACCTCTTATAAGAAGTTCATCAAGCTGAATAGCCCGAAGAAATGAGATCTGTTATTTAATAAAAGATTAACATTGCAGAATGGAAAATCGTGTAAAAAAATTAAAACCCAATAAATAGATTAGTCAAAATGTTAGTTATCTTGCTTGTATGTATGTATTTTAATTAATACAAAAAATAATACTAACGAGACGTCTAATGTATTGGAATCTAATAAAACTTTTAGTTATTAGTGTTCTATGTTGTTGAATTTCTTATTATTATTATTATGAAATCTGTTATCCACTTCTGTGTTTTTGTTTCACAAGTTGTTCGTATATTTCTTGATGCCATAGAAATTTTCAGGTCCCGTTGGAGTTTTAAAGCTCGTTCTAGGTCGGGATCATAAGTTAGAAAATACTGTTTCGTACTTTTAGCAAATTGCAAGCCCTCGTGAATAATATTATTAAAAGCTGTTAGTTGACATATTTCACAATTTTCTATAACAACGGACAAATTGAAAATAAGTAATAAATATTTTGTTTCTGGGAATTGTATTGGAATAAATAATTTACGTAAAAACATAGTATTTGTTCTTTTTAGTGAACCGTATAAAAAAGGAGTTGAGTGTACATATTTTTATTGCCTAATAGATACATTTTTAAATCAAAATTATGCATATTCGTAGTGTTATTCAGAGGGTGTGATAGAGGACAATAGCCCCAGGCCTAGTAATATTAGTGGCCTCAACTTGGACAGTCAATATGTAAAACAATGATATAAGGAATGACGTAAAGAAACGAAGTTTAAAGCTAACACAAATACAGATATTAGAACAAGTAAAAAAATCAATGCCTGTGGTATTTTTAAATTTTAAAGGGCCTCTAAAATATTAGTTGCCCTAGGCTTCGCTTTTTCTCTGAAACGTCTCGCATGCCCATGGATACAGGGATTGTGATAAAATCGAAAAGAAATGCACGTAAATATCAGTGCACAGTTTAAAAAAGTTTTTTTAATGAAGCAGGAAATAAAGAAAAAGAATCTTAATCAATTCTTATTATAAATTTATTTTAGTCTTTTCTACAAAAAAATTTGGATTTACAAAGATGACATTGATGTTTGTACTTTTAAAGATGAATTTGAATATTTTTAACCGATCCGTTACGGTGGCTCGAAAGCAACCGCGTTACCCGATGGGGTATATTATGACATGAATATATGACAATAGCCCGTAAGCATTTCATGTCAAGATATCGATGAATTCATCAACATACAAGTGTCCCTAGTACGGTTTCACTCGCACTTGCACATGCCCGATGTTTTTTCTCGCTCGCATCTGGTATTGAGCGAATAGAAACGCGTATTGTTGATTTTTGGCAATTACAGACAATAAAAGTCATTGATTATTTATGATATTTAATCCTTAGACTTTTTAGACAAATAAAAAAATTTATAATGTGTAGGATTTATATTAAAAGAGTTATTCAAGAAAAACCAAAAACTTGGGGTCCCAAATAGACCCCATCGGCATGGCTAGGGTAATAACTTTAAAAGAAAACGAGGATACCAAAAAAATCATATTACCTCATATATCTAGCTGCCAAAAAAATGTCTAGTATATTTCCAAATGCTGAAATATTTTTTTTTATAAACAATTACCTTATCTAATGCATCATAGAAAGAACATTTTTTTTGTGTTGAAAGTATAAATAATATAACTATTTTGTAGAGCGAGTAAGAAATTTCAAACCGATAGTACCATTAAGAAGCATACGTTTGCAATATTCCTCATTGTTATTCCGAGAATCTGATGTTGGCCAAAGCCTTCTACAAATTAATATGAAAAAAATGTTTTTTTTTGGTACCCTTATTATATTTTTCCGTTTAAAAAATAGAACAGATGATATTATCCTGTGTAAGATTCAGAGAATACAAAAAAAAAATATTCCGTTATTCCCTAATTAACAATGAATAAGATAAAGATACAAAATATCTCGAGTTGAGATCCGCCAAGTCGAAATAAAATAAAGTTAGTTTTATAAACAAGTGCTTTTACGCGCCTAATAAAAAAATAAGCAAAAGCACACAAGATAACCTGATATGTATGCAATATTCCTTGGGATATAATTTTGCACAAGAACATTAAGATGTTGATAGAATATTTAATACAAAGCCGGCGGCTGTTGCGATTTTAAATATTAATATTTTGCACCTGTATGACATATTTTTTTTCAAAAATGTTGTTCATATTGCAATAGAAAATTAATTCAACGTAAAATTGAGACATTATGTTCTAATTTTCTTGTATATGATCTTTTTATATATAATATTATGGGAATATATGATATTTTCTAAATAATAATAATATATACAATCAGTTACCATGGATCAGTACTTACAAATTACCTTCAGGTATATTGGTTCATATAAACCGGGCAAAGGAGTTGATCAATAATGTGGGCGAGGTCGTTTTGCTTCTTCCGTTTAACACTTAACTGATCGCAAATAGAACTACCAACACAATGGCCGCGTATAAAATAGGTAAAAAAAGATCATATGCAATCTCCTATCTGTCAACATCATAGTTCGAGCACACAATATAAAAACCATTAGTGGATCCCTGTCCAACAATGATCTTTTGATGGGCCGAGAATGAAATTAGTCTGGTGGCTTTCAATAAATACAATACGATTTTTTTCGGGGGGATCCATTGTCGATGTGCCCGTCATATATCGCCGCCGGGCGAATTACCACTATATTGTCGGCTTGCAATATCAACTGCATTGTGAACATTGTTGCGGTTTGTTTGCGCATGTATCGCACTGTTGTATCTTAACGGTTTTCATGTTGATCCATATAATTTTTTGTGCGAAATCACTTCATGCGGAACGTATCCGTGAAATTCGCGCTTAGTCACGCCGTATTGATTTCCTGGATCTGGAAATGTTCTATATAAATTGAGATTTAGATGCTAAAATCATATTGCGGCTAACAACCGTGCAATTCAATTGAAAATTGTGCAGAGTATATTAAATAGCTATTTCTTTTAATGTTCTCGCATCTGCCTGCCATTCTTGATGGAATGATGTAATTGCTTATTGTAACATTTTATTTTATTTTCACATCTGCATCTTAATTTATAGCCATCGCAAGATTGACCGAGTTCAGTGACGTAGATTATTTATATATTTTAAATTAAAACATATTTTTATTTCTAACATAAATTACGAAAATACCGTTATTTTTGTCAGAACAAAAGTCGGAATCGAACCGAAAAAACATCGGTTTAATTCAGTTCGGTATTTTTTGCAACACTCGGTACACATAATTTGTACTAAAAATATTTTAGAATTTTAGCACGGAAATAAAATAGCATATTCTCATTTGTGCAAAATTGCAATAGTTGTTTTAGTAGCTCCAACGACATTAATAGCGTGTTGATTGGGTATTTAACAAATATTTTACAAATATAATCAAAATTTTCTACACATCAACCGTTAATATATATTTGTTTCGGTCAATAAATTATATTACTCTCTCATATACCGATATGCTTATTACAAAAAAAAACGAATAAAATATTATAAATTATAGTAAAAAATTAACCTAAATATTTAAAAAAAAATAAAAATCATTCGGAGCTGAACAAAAAACGTTATTTTGTTAGAAACAAACAGATACATTTTATTTTAATCTTGACGTGTCTATTGGGAACCCCAAGTACACCCAACTCTCGTTTTACACGGTTTCAAAAAATAACACGGTTTAAAAAAAATAAAAAAATACCCGATTTTTTTGTTCTAACACGGTTTGTTTGAACTAAATAATGAATATCGCAATATGAAAAATGTCGTAGAAAATCAAATTATTTTCCTAATACATAAAGATTCAAATGATATTAATAATAACAAATAAAATACTTTATTAGCTTCTATATAGACTATCACTCTTTTAACACGGATTTTGCTGGAACGTATCCACCGTGTAAAACGAGAGTTGACCATTGACCGAAATTGCAAAAATAAAATAAAAACGATATTCGATTCTAGTGCTATGTTTTTTCTCGCTCGTATCCGGTACAATGTCCCAAGTGCGAGTGAAAGTAATTAATAACACGCGCCGTGAAATCTCAGTCGGTAGTGTGCTCAGTCTGGGGTAAGACATAATTAAGTGCGCGTGCCATTACGCGTCGTATTGATTAGTTAAAAAATCCAACCGGGAGAAAAAATCCAACCATGAAATACTATTCTTATTCTTATAAAATCCTTAGAATAAGCCTAATAAATTGACTTGACTTAAAATGCTTGGGGTCTCTGATAGACCCCCTTCGGATGACTGTTGTTTTCGAATCGCCGTGATGGATCGGTTAATGGACTGCATTTTTTTTTCTTAACAAATCTTTAAGCATCATTTTAATGATAGCACACTTCTTCTTTTCCCATTTTTTTCATGGTCAGAAAAATGTGATAATAATCCAGCGAATATGGAGGCTTAGACATTATTGTACTGTGATCTTTTACCTTTTTTCCATTTTTTTCACAAGTATAAATAGTCTAACATTACAACACGAGTGAAGACTTTATCATGTTTCGTAAATAAAAAGTAAGTATTTGATTTGGCTATCAATGTCAACATACGTCAGGTATACGTCAAGCATAACGACATAATGGAAAGCTTTTTATTTTGCCCATTTTCGAAAGAATTCATTGCTTAAATTCCATTCAATGAGATTTGAAACGTTTGTCTCCACCATCGCATCTTAATAAAAAAATAATCTTTATGTTTTAATTGGATATAAGCAGCAAAAAAAATACCAATGTCAAGATACGTCTGGAGAAATATATTAAAATCAAACAAATATCTAATAAAAATTTTGTTTGAAATAAAAATCTACAAAGAATTATTTTTTTAAATAATAAATGCTGTAAAATTTATAGATGAAATCTATTTTATTTTTACACAAATATATTTAACAGGGTTCGTCTAAAAACGAAATAACTAATTAACTTAGCTTTTCATTAAATTTAATATAGAAGTACTACCGTGTTTATCTAATAATTAATACATATTTAAGCGTAGGGCTTGGCAATATGATTTATTGCTGAAAATCTCCGTGGGAAAATATTTTAATATAACCGAGTTTTATATAAAATTACTCCTTAAATAATTATTTTATATGAGAGGCATATGATTTAAAAATAATACATTTCTCAACATACTGCACATCATAATGGCAATAAATTGTAATTACATGACGAATGCGATTCGTCATGGTTAGTGGGACAGCCCTCATGTTCCAACAATCGTGACCCGCCATTGTCATCCCATGACATGATATTCTGTCTGCGCAATATGCGACGGATGCATTTATCCCATGATTTTTTTTTCATTGAATATATGACATAATTAGAAAATTAAAAGAATAAATGGAACACGACCGTTTGAATGCATACACCGGTATCGGATTACACAACGATGAAATATGATGAACAAGTTAAACGGCCGCGATTGATAAGGTCCAACACGCACATTCTTGTGCACCAGAAGTCGATTGAGACACGTGGTGGTTGTTTCAATGTTTAAGGACAACTTCATCCATCAGTCCATTTAATGTTATTTTTTTCGTTATGTACAATTAATGATGATTGTGTCCGATGATACACGTACGTGAAGCGTCACCGAATTTCATCGCAAGAACGCAATTATTTTCGATGCGGGTTTCGTGTCTCGCATCGCGTCGCGCGTTGAAGTCTTTTGCATACGTTTGACGTAATATGGAAGAATATTATATGAAAATATGAGTTTATTTGCATTTAAAACGTTTATTTTAATATAAAATTAATGTTAATATTATCCATGTACAAATTTATGATTTCCCAAAAATACCTCCCATCAAATATATCACGTTTTAACAAGATAATTTTTATGTTTTCTTGATTAATTCCAATACAAACAGATATAATTTACGACAGACGATATCTGTGCATGTTCAGCATAGAAGAATTCAATTAAAAATATATCATAATTTCTATTAGTGGACCTGTCTCGGGGCGTGTTTGGCCTCTATAAAAATAAATCAACGCTGGTAGCCACGTTTCGGTTGTTGGACGAGCGGGCTTCGGGTGTTAATCTGTAATTTAAAGGCTATTGACAGCGAAAATAAATTTGTCTTCATCGGGTTACATTATGTAAGTATGGATGTGCATATAATTATGCAAATGGCCGAACACCACAATATATAACGCGGAGTTATCTCCGAATAATTTGAATGATTGTTCAGTATTTTTTTGTGTCCATCGCAAACGATGACAAAATTAATAGACCAATTTATTTCAATATTGATATAATTTCGGTGTGGATTATAATAATTCATTTTGACGTATCATATCGAGGTACAGGTCTTGACATGCTATCGATTTATAATAACACATTTGATTATGTGGTCTTAAACCGGATCCGTGGCTGCTGGCTTTGCTGAAAGTGTTTTGATCATTGTATCATTACTCAAAAACCGGGAGATGTGTTGTGTGGACTCATAGTGTCGATATTGAAAGCGATTAATGTGTCTAGGTATTTTTATTTCCATACCAATAGGCGGTCGGTTATCAATTAATAGTCTATGGCTATCAATAAAAATATGACAAATAGCATTTATAATTAATTAATTGATTTTATATGAAAGCCATTAGAAATTATTGATTAATTGAATACAGATATTTTATAAATAAATAAACCAATTAAGGCTAACTGAGTGCAAATATCAATTTTGTTTTAAATGCTAAACCAATTAAAATTATAAAGATTTGAAATTGAATAGAAATATCGCACAATAACAATTAGAATGCATCGGTAAACCGAATAAAATTGGTTTTGGGCGTCACTTGAATCATCTAAAGATGACAAGATGAACGAAATAATACAATCAACTCTACTTCACACGGTAGATACGATCCATCAAACCCTGTGTAATTATAAACCGTGTAATGTTAAAAAAAAATACAACAATGTGGTATATAAAACCGTGTACAAAAGGAAAAAATTAATAATAATAAATTACGTAAATAATATATTAATATATACTTGCGTATTTTAATTAAGTGAAAAATAATACTAATGACACGTATAATGTGTTAAAATCTAATTTAAGCTTTTTATTAGTTATTGCTGTTCTTGCAGCCATACAAATCTACAGATCCCGTTGGTATTTTAATTATTGTTCTGAGTTATGAATATCATAAAAAAACGCTGTTCTATAATATTGGCAAATTGATAGCCTTCGTAAATTAAATCATGTTAGAAAAAATATTCCTTTATAAGAGATTGTACTATATCTTTTATACTTTTTCCATCTGATTATTACATTTTCAGCTCCTTAGAGCACGATCTAAGAAAGAACGTTTCCAAATGCAACGTTGAAGATTACTTGAACGTGTATTTTTATTCTAAACCGATGTGATTTTTTAAATATGATCTAAAGCTGTTATAAATAAAATAAATATTGTTAAAGTTATATTAATATATCAACCTATGTCATAATACATTATTTTTAAATTGATCCAAAATTTTAATATGTTCGACATAGAGATATTTAATTCAATGAAATGCTTAATCTTATTTTTCAGGTAGAAAAATGACTCAAAAATATTAACTTAAAATTAATAAAACAAAATAATAACTGATACAATTTTTAGCATTTTATGAAGGTATGTAGATGAGAAGGTAAATACATTTATCAATACTTAAAATCGATTGAATGAATAAGTAAAAAAACTAACTAAACAATTAAATCAACCTAGTTATTATTATCAACATTATCTACTTGAATATGGTGCTGAAAAAAGTTTTAAAGTCCTATAGACACAAATAACGTATGTCTTTAAAAACTTCGTCTTTACGCATTTTGTCCATTTGCGAACATATGCGATCTACTTGTCATTGACTTTTTTCTATAAATGTATATATTTTTCGCAAACTGGAACCACTTAGGAGTTCCAAGCCCGGCCCATTTACGAGCTATGACAGTTTCTTTCTTCTCAACCATCCTTTTACTTTTCACTCCATAATGTTCTGCAGGAGGCGATACTTCGACCTACGAAAGGCGTGTCTAAAGTTCTAAATTTTACGATTTTGTACGGTATCTAGAAGAAACTCCCATTCCTTGTGAAGTAGTTAAAGTACGGCTGTATTCTTGATGCCTTTCGTCCATGGATACTTCAACAGTCTTCGGTAGCACCATCTTTCAGACGCTTCCAGTCGGTTATTGTTCGCTACCAGCAATATCCAGGTCTCGACGACTGAGTCATGAGTTAAAAATATTTAAAAAAAATTGATTTATATTAATAAAACATGTATGTTATTTAAAAATCAAAAATGGCTATAGACATTTTTCAGGTCATTGACTTAATAAATATATATATTTATAATCTACTAGTGTTCGTTCACGTGACCCTCGCAGTCGATGCAAAAATTCTTTGATTGCTTTTCAATTTATGTTTCATCCCAAATCGTCTATCGAAATAACTGGCCAGACCAGAAGAAAAAAAAACCTGTCTGCGGAAGTTATCAACACCTGTTTTATCAGCGAGGACCTTTTTGGACCCGCTTCACTCGTCCAGCACGCACAGGTGACTTTGTAAATAACCGATTGTCATGTTTGAGCGCTGTTAACTCGCCAAGTCATGTCTTTTGGGGTATTAAACAAAAAGCCGATTGATGGAAGTGAACAAAAAAAATCATGTGAGATCTATAGATCTCGAAGCGATATCGCCGAGTATCGATTTTGATGTTGCGCTCTGAGTATCGACGTCACTTCCTCGCGTTTGAATTTTATTCCATTTGTCATGAGTACGGTTTTTCCTCGCACACACGTCAACGGATATTTTATATTTGCGATGAGAGATACGTACAAAATGTTGACAGTGTTCTCCTCTTGCACTTATTGTTTTATACAATGGTTGCCACGATGATCTATGGATGCAGTGTTGTAACATGTCTCTCGATACTTTTGACAAAGATTGTATTGTAAATGATTTATTGACGCATAGATTCGGCGAAATATATAAATCATCGCTGTGTCGTTATTATTCAACGACGAGAGCGTACTGTTTAAATGTTTGTTATTAAATGCGAGGGTTAAAATATGTTTTATGCGTATCAATTTAAATTCAGACGTCTCGATGAACATTCGCCCAAAAATGACGACTTGCGATTAAAGTATGACGGAGTATGGCGATAAGTCAAATAAGATCAGCGGCCGGTGGCGGAGAGTTGGGGAGCGCTAACTGCTTTGGGTAATTACACCGCAATTAACATGTTTGGCGCAACGTGTCTCGGTAGCCGGGACCTAATGAATAAGGCACAGAGGGCCAGGCCCTCGGGCCCCGGCCTCCATGTAAAAGTCAATTCGTGCCGGCCAGCAATTAGCAATGTGGTGGAACAGGAGTGTGTCCAGCCGGACCTCTGATGGCCGGGAGCAATTGATGATTCAATAAACATGCTAAGTATCTGGCAGAAGGGCATCATAAATAAACGAAATAATTGAGGAATGTTGGCATCAAAACGTAATCAAATTATATGATCTAACGCAAGAAGACGCAATCAAACTTAATTGCGAAATTTCATTAAAGCAATTCTCAGAAACGTCTCGCTTAAATCAATATATGTATAGATCTAACCTTCATTATTAATAATAAACCAATAAAAATATATGTAAAGTTAACTATTTATATATTTTTTTAAATAAATTTAACATACTTTATAATAGTATTTACCAAAAAATCTTTCCATCAGCATCTACCACTTTCAAATGATTTTAATATACTAATATTTGTATAATTCTGTCTTTTTTCTCTCTCAACAATATACAATATACACTCATCCCTCGATTTACGCGGGTACAAAATTTTCATTAAAAAATGTTTTCTAAAATTTTATAGCTATTTTATTGAGGAATAATTATTATCAAGAGAAGAATTATATTGAAGAAGAACCCGAGAATAATCTAATTCAAATAGTTTTTAACTCCAAATTAAAATATCTGTCTGATTTAGTTATATTTAAGAACATTAACGAATATATCGATTTAACTAAAAAATAATTGCGATGTTAAAAGTGCTTAAAAAATTCAAAGAGAAATAAAATGCTATATGCAAAAATTAATAACAATAAAAAACAAACTTGGTTACTGATTTTCTAAGAAAATTAATCAGTGTGAATTTTTCTTCGGCCTATAAAATAGAAAAAAACTTTCTAATTAGACGACAGCAAAATTTCGACATTAAATAATTAATTTTTGTGTTATCATATTTTTTACGCGTTTTTTTGTTTCTTAAAAACGTATTCTTTGAATTTGCATAAGCTCTATGTCTATTTTTGCGCGAATTTCGTTGAAACATATCTATCTACTGCATAAATCGAGGAATTGGTCTATAACAATAAATAAATAATTAAAATTTAATGTCATTGTGATTTAGCAGTTATTCATATTTCTGATGTAATTTTGAGATATAAGCTCTGTTTTTTTTAATTCTAATGAAAATATTCGCTTATGTTTTTAATAATACAGTAAGATTTTGACTTACGAGAATCCGTTCTATCACCTTGAACGTCACCTCGAAAGTCGAATTAATGCAAAAAATAATTCAGACTATTAGATACAAGAGTTAAAACTGTTTATATTATTGATTGCAGTTTATTTAAGTAAATAATTATAAATAATATATAATTTACGAATATATTTTTTAATACACACTGAGATTTTTTAGAGATTTAAGTAATACGATTTCTTTACTGCTGGAATAAAACAGTTTTCGAACCAGTCTTGTAAAAGATATTGTGTCATCATTGATGACTTTTTATTCCAACAATAGTGTAGCGGTAAATTAGATTTCACGATTTCTTTTAAGGCTCTTCGATTTTTAGAATTATATAATATAACAAAAATGGCTTCAATTGAAGCCCGGCGACATTTGCACACCACAAAAGGGTCAAACGTTCTTTAAATACTTTAAACAGAAAACATTTAACTTTTTTTATAAATAATTCACTTTTTTAAGCAATTCTTTTTAAGAGCTACGCTAGCTTTCAAATCAGGTCATGCATTTAATTTTTTTAAAAACAATAATCTATTCCAGTCAAATTTGTATCATATGTTGACGCCCGCATGTAATATTTGACAAAAAATAAAACTTTTTGGGTATTTTACCTTCGTCATCGTAAATCGTAACTCTACATAAAATTTGAATATAATATGTACATCGAATTCTCTTTTTGCAAGGTTTTGTATTAATATAAGCTGTGTTTTAAGGTTAAATCGTTGATCTGGTACTTTCTATAAATTATATTATTTTTACTCGAAATGTGTTGAAATTTAATTTGCAAGTTTCATAAAAAAATAGGTGAACATTTTTAAATCTGGGTGTAATTGTTTTCTTTAGTTGCTAATGAATATATTTATTTATTAACATTCTTAATTTTCAACATATTTTATCTATTTATTAACAAGCTTTAAAAAAAATGTTTAAGGCTGAGATGAAAAATATCTAAGGCTAACATAACATGAATTCACCGTTGTTTTTGCTTTTTATAAGAGATGTCCTCTCGGGACTGTTTTTAGGGTATCAAAGAAAGAATATTTAGATAAAATAAAAGCGGGACTATGTAATGACAAGTAATGCTCTAACACCTTAAAATAAAGCTTTTTAAAATACCGTTATTTACAAACACAGGTGTTTATATGTCATAAGTATAAGAATATGTACACCCATCCCTCGCTTAACACGGAAGATAGGTTCTGCTAGATAACCGTGTTAAACGAAACCGTATTAAGCGAGACTAACAAATGTATGAAAAAGAGACGATAGGTTATATGTTAGAAATATTAAAGAAATAGGTAGATACAACTGAAAATTTATTGAAACACTATGAACACAGATAAAAGATATTATTTAATGTCACTAGAAGATATTAAAATGAGGATTTTACTTCTTTTTATTGGCTAAATGTCATCATTACAACTACTTTTGATAACATTTTCTGTTATGTTCCGTCGTAGTTCAAAAAAATCGGTAATCCGTGATTGTTCATCTTTTTTGATATTCTTGTAAATCTCCACAAATCTTTCAACGCATTGTTTAATTTCTCATTGAAATTTCAAAGCGCGATCCATATCTGGATCATTATTTAGGAAATGCATTTCTATATTTCTTGCCATTTGCAGCCATAGATCTTTTATTGTTTTAGCAGTAATCGTTGAAATTGGACCAGAACTTTCAGTGTCGCTTTCGGTATCGCTTCTGATTTCAGGTGGAACTCTTGTGGTCATATCAATTAATTCTTCTTCATTTAACTCCTGTTCTTCAAACAATTCATCAATTTCGTTGATAACTAAATCCTCCAATCCCTAACCTCATATTGAACTTGCGATATTAATAATTTTATTAATATTTTTTTCACAGAGTAATATTTTCACGTTCAATTCAGGATTTCTGATAAATCTTACTCTTGTTATTTCTACATAATATTTTAGTATGATATCATAAACATTGATAACATTTCGGTTTTTGACTTATAATTTATCTGATTTTATTAATATCAAACAATTATTATTCTGTTGCATTTAAATATATATTTATTGTATAAATTCAAAAAATAAACTCTCCCATTCTGCGCATTGAATTTGAGTCAAACCTTCAGAGAAATCTGGCCACCATTCACATTTAATATTGGCATGGCGAATCAACTCAGCAACGGCAATGAATGCAAGCAGCCATGCGCACAAAGAAAGACCGTCAGGTATCTTAATTAAATCGTCGGGGATGAACAGATTTACGACCACGACCACAAACTGTTGAAATATTACACAAGAAATGCCTTCTGGCTTTGTTCGACTGCGCTTCCCGGATCGACGTTTCTTAAATAAAATTTTATTACTTAGTCGACACAATCGCGTACTTGTTATACACGAAGGATATATTTTACGCTACTGCCGCATTGTTAGATATTGAATAAATTATAAACTCACATGTGGAAGCTCGCTTCTGTGATTTATTTACGACTGCATTCCTAGCAAAGAAACCGTACTATTTATTGCACCAATTAAACGGATTTAATGTGCGGAATAGCTGCTAAAAGACGGTCTATGATAACAAAATGAGCCTCCGATACATGTACCGGAAAGATATAAAAAAAACCTGAAATTGCAAACGAATCAATTCCATGAATAACGTTAATTTTAACGGCGAAAGTATGACTATGGATAGGAAAATCTTCAAACAATGGAAATGTTTATGGTTTTGTGGCATTATCGTTATTTTATAAAGTGACAGGTAATAAACAATAACAATGATGTATTTCAGAGAATTCTTATCGTAAATATAATATTTGTTTAGCCGTATTACAAAGTTTACAAAGTTTGATCAAAAAATAATCGGATTATTTTAATTTCGTGAACTATATATTCCTAACAAAATTTTTTTACGTATTATAGTGCACTGGGACATTTTTTACTTGAAGAAAAGCAATAAAAGGATGACATTTTGGCAACGCAAATTACGACAGAATTGATGAAAGTTTTACCAAAAATAACGAGGAATTTATTAAAGATTTTATCAGAAAAATATTAGTTTTTGCGATAATAATTTATATCTTAAATAATTTCTATAAAAAAAATATTGTAAAATCCCATTTTTAACATTTTGATTAGAACCGCATTGATGGGTCAAGAGATGCAGTGATCACTAATTGAGAAACGTTGTAAAATAAAGGGATCTAACGCTTTCATATGTGTTATAAAAGCCATTAAGATAAAAATGAAATAAATTTTGGAATAACCTATACAATGGATGTCTACGCCAAATTTATTTTCAGATAACAATAAAATATTATACCGAGTAGCCGACTTGAGCAATAAAATCTATTTTATTTCAAAATTAATCAGAAATGATTTCCATATAATTTAGAATAAACATAAAATTCGATAAAAAAATATATAATCGGCAATGCAAACATATGAATTTATTATTTGGACTTAATATATTGAGATGTCGCATTTTCATTTAAATTTAAATTCAAAGCAATCTCTGAAAATGAATCATAAGTAATTTAAAATAGAAATCCATTTCTCCCAAATTTTAATAGTATGTACTGCTCGCAATTTACGAAATTTCACGTAGGAGTCTTATTAAAATTCAATACCTAAAACATAGAGCTAGAAAATCTAACCCATTAACTGGTCCACAGTTATTCCTCCGTAATAAATCTGCAATCAATCAACATGTCAACACGTCCGCTCCCAAATCCCACCTCCTAAAACGATCGTCTAACTTCTCAGAAACACACAATTATAATCGACCCGTTAATTTATCACCAGAGTGGTCGTATGATTGGATTCTTCGTATTGGATGATTAAACACAATGAGGGACACGCCTACACCCGAAGCTAAAACTCAATTATTTCGTGAGATATGAGGTGTTGTCGGAGTGGCCGCCCGCTGGGCTTCTTCCATTTAATTACTCAAATATTTGACCAAAATGTTGAACGTCAATACAATGGTAAATGGTATTTTTTTTTTCATAGAAATCAAATATTTCTTCGGACACGTACGTAACATGGATACGCGCAACCGCGAGTAATACGCAAATAATACGTTGTTCACATTAAAAATAAATAAATACGAATATTAAAACTTGTTTTACACGATTTTATTGCAGCTTCCCCCGGCCGAAGTTTGCGGGGAATGCCTCGTTGATTTAGTCGGTCGCGGGGTTGGCGTCCCGGCGCGAGTTTGACAGCCTGTTTGCGCATCGACAACAAATTAACATTTTAACAATATCATAACCAAGACCCTCTGTCGCCCTCGACAACAACATAATGAAGCAAAACTCGATTGCGACCCGTCCGGCGATACGAATACGCATCTAAGTATAGGTCCAATTTTATAACCCCGATAAGAGATATGCTCTTAATCAGCGCGACAGGTGAAAGGCAATTAAATCAATAACAAAGTCTGTGGCCGTCCGAAATGTATCAGTTGATTCGCCCACCGCATGTATTTAACGACGTTTCTTATCCGCTTAACATACTTGATTGTGGAAAAATGTCGATTTGTATGAAATATGTGACTAATGCGATTAATTTGTGATCTCTTTTAAATCAGAAATATGTGCCGGATCGCCAATTTTGGAATAATTCAGTGATTATTATGAGATTTCAATCAATTAAATGGACGAAAAGTGATCGAAACTAAATCAGACATATAAAAAAAATAATAAGATCTGCCATGCATAAACTAAACCATCTCTACATAAATATCTTAAAATTCAAAAATATATTTTCTGCTTATAAAGTAAAGGATGCGATGCTGGGCGAAATGTTTTGTATCAAAATCGATGCATATTGCGCCATAAACTTGATTTCTTGTAGTTATTGATGTTGATACCCTTATATTTGACGCGTCTTGACATTTCTAAATATATGGCATTCTAACTCTATTATTAACTGTTAAATATACTTCACGCGTTTTAGTGTTAATCATTTTTAGCAGTAGAAAAAATAAAAAGATAGGGAAAGAATTGTTCATTACAAGATATAGCCACGAATGATTTCTTCCTATTCCCAAGATAAAATACCAGCATTAGAAAGATAGAGACAGAATAATAAATACATAAAAAAGTATTTTAATACTCTTTCAATTCCTTTTTTTATTTCTCGTTCAAAATTAAAAAAAAACAGATTGAATTCAAATTAGACTTCCTTGACTACCTTCTAGTCCAGTTACCTTATTCCTTATCCTTATAGCTATATAACTAATACTAAAACTACAGTCAACCCTTCTATAGCGCCTCCCATCCAATATAAAACCTGCCCTACAGAAGACTATTAGACCTTGAAAATTTAGCTTTTTGTTGAAAACGGCGCTCTAGAAGGGAGTACCATAAAAGGAACTGTCGCACCCGCTATAGAGAGCTGCTCTATAATAGGGAGCACTGTTGAGAGGTTGACTATATATTCATTAATTAAATATAATTTAGATTTTAACTTGGATGAAAAGTAGAACGTAAGTCCATATTTTTTGGGAAAAATTCTTAATATTTTTTATTCACACTTCGTATAATCAACACTAAATATAATAATAAAAAATAGAAATGCGTCTTGGTTTATCTAAAATGAAAACATTAAAAACGACTTAAAAACTTCTTTCCTTAACCTAGCTGTAAACCCCAAGTTTTTGATATAAATCCTACATGTCACAAAGTTTTTGTATTTTTTTTTGCAAAAGAAAATAAACAACAATATCTGACTCTGAAGTCACGGGCGTTAAGTTTTTTTCTCGCTCGCATCTGGTACGATGTACCAAATGCAAGTGCAACGTATATGATAATTTAGGTATCCGGCATTAGAGTGTCATAGGTAGTCGGCAGGACATCGCTGAGTGTCCTTGTAATTTAAGCCTCATATTGATTAGTAAAAAAATCCAAAATATCAACCAAATTATGAAGCATATCATAAATAACTTTTATTTTTTGAATAATCCATTTTTTTAAAAAATCAAAATATGAATGAAGAATTTCTCTATTTAAAATGCTTGGGGGTCTATTTTCCATTATAAATAAACCCCCTTCAGATGACGCGATTGTTTTCGAGCCGCCGTGACAGATCGGTTAATTAGCTGATCGAAAATCTTATCCAATAAAATGTACTTTATCACTTAAAAATAGTATGGATATCACATTATTTTTAGTGGAAAAATTAGAAAAATAACGAAATAATGCATCTCTTATATTCATTTTCAATTTCTAAAATTATCCCTTAATCTAATCAACACAATAAAAGATAAATTTAACATATTCTACATTCCTTCTAGCTACAAATGACTTCCTATTAACGTTAACGTTAATTTCCTAAGAGCGTTAACGTCTAGTTTATATTAAATTTTAAAACTACGAATTATTATAAATTATATAAATGAACTCATCTATATGCATAATATAATATAAGTGTTATTTAAATACTGTTGAATTTTAAAGTATCAAAGATCGGATGATTAAAAATGCATATTATACATATCGAAAGAATGCAATTAAGTGCGCAAAATTATATTGCAAAATTTCATGGATCGTAAATAAAGAATAATGCAGCCATAACCCGTGGCAATTTTAAACCCTGAGACGTCCGAATAAATATTCGAACCAATTAATATCGAATATTAATCAAAAAAAAAATAATCATCCTTACATATTCATAAATATAAAATAATTTATGGACTTATACCACTTTCAAAACAATTAAACTTTTATTATTATCTTAATTGCAATTATGCCCTCAATTATACGCAATAAATGTAATAAAAACAGTCGTTCGATTTGGGCTAATAACGAGTAATCGTTTCATTTTTTCACTATTCTTTACGACCCATTGATCATATATTTTTTTTCATATCAATTACGAGTTTTACACGGTCGTAAATACGCGCGGGCATTTGAACAAATTACAAAATAAAACTGTCATACCCGGAATCCGGTTAATAATTATAAAAAAAACGGTCATTAAAAAATCGATGTCGATAAGTGGACATGGAAACAAATGTTAATCGTATCCAGTCGTAAATCTTAATTTGGACCGATAGCGTCAACCGTATGCCAAAACTGTGTCTGGCCCACTTTTATTAATTACGATAGTTAATTCTCGACTCGAAAAAAAATAAGATTTATATTTATTTGTTAACGGTGATAAATAAAACGCGATATAATTTATTATTTTGCATAATTATCAAACTTTTTTCCGATACGTCCGGCAACTTTATTGGCATTGCTCGACGAGCTTTATGCTCATTGCCGGCTTTATGCTTATGGTCCAGTGTATTAAGACAATGTAAGCTTCGGAGACCGTTTCCTTCAACAATAAATGAGGCAACAAAGCGTCCGAATGCCATTATCAAGGCCTGAAGAGTGACCGTCTCGCCATAATCGATCGTAAAATTACGATTTTATTGGCGTAAAAATTCACAGCGGTCGTAAAAAATATATATTTTTTACTGTTACGGATTTGCCTATCGCTGTCGATACACACATGACCAATGCTTTTAATATATAAATCTATATCGAGTGTAAACTTGTGAGATCAGTTTAATTGGAATGTGAGAATCTGTCAGTCGGCTGAAACATAACAATAAAATTAAGATGTTACTGGCATTCATTTTTTTCTAAGGGAGCGATGATATCTTTACAACCCCATAAAGTGGAAAAGGGTGATACGGGTCAGGTAATATTTATATGTGCACAACGCGGTCCGTTCGAAAAGTGTCTGGATTTATTATATAATTCAGATTCATCGCGTTGCATAATAAATCCGGATTTTTATTGCTTTCGTATGAATAATTAACGTACGTTTCAATATAAAAATGTATATGATGAAATATATATTAAAATTTAATATATTCCTGATTCCTTATAAATGTGATAAATCAGTGATTCCAAATCTTATAAACATAATTAAAATATAATTTTTATTAGCAAATCGCGGTCAAAGATTTTTACAAAAAAATCATAACTCGCTTATTAATCAAAATATTGAGCCGAAAATTGAATTACTTTAACATCAATATTTACTGGATAGTTAGTAGACAAAAAAAATAATTTATATCTTATAGCAGGGGTTACTAAACATTATGGAAACGGGCCAATTTGAATGTTTTACAAAATATGATCTTTTAAATGTTGTTCATTTGCAGTAAATATTAAGCATTAAAATTCATTAATACACTCTTTGACACAAAAAGTAAATGGTTTTATATGCACGTGCCGCATTTGCCTAAAATCTCCTCAAGGTCTGATTTTTTTTGTATCAAACCAAAAAAGAAATATATCAAAAAATAAAACATTGTAAATTTTTTTTAATGCTTCATGCTTAGCGCTTATAGTAAATATATATTTTATTCAGTGTTAAAAAACGGTGACCGTGTCAGTAGTCGTATTTAGAAAAAAAAAGCATAATACGTACCACCCTAAATCGATTAAGGCAATGAAGAATGGAAAGACCCTGTTAAGATGCATAATGTTGCATGAGTTTGGACACAGTGTGTCAGAGAGTATTAAGAAACATTTGTTATACAAAAAGAGTAGAGATATAAGTCTCGAATGCGGTTCAAAACATTTTTAAAAAATAATCAAGATCAAGTAATTTATACCAAAAATATAAAAACACGTAATAAATCATAGATGAGTAGATAGGTAACTAGCAGAATAAAAATTCATCCATCGTGAGTCCATATACATCTAGTGAAATTACTTTATACGCATTTTTCTTTTTAATTATTAACAATATTTTTTTATCTATCATTAAAATTGTTCATCCCGTTGATTTATTCAACGGGGGTTCGTTAAAATGGTATAGTTACAATACAAAAATTTTCTTATGACAATCGACCGGTGTGAAACACGAAAAGTGCCTTAAGGTGCTATTGTAAACAACAATTAATATAAAATAAACACATGCAACAAGCACAGATAAATATTAACAAACAAAACGAGCCTCGTAAATAAGGCGCGTTCAAATATTTGAATTGTAAACAAAAATTTAAAAGTTAAAAAAATATATATAAGCGTATAGGAAACGCTCTTTCACACATATGGGGACTGTAGAAGCAGTTTGGCAAAAGACTTCACGCATGCGCGTTGACCGATGCGCGTGCGGACATGGCCGACCATAAAAATTATCCGCGGAAATGAAATGGTCGTATGCGCACAGGAATTTACGAGGTGTGTTCCGTTGAGTGACTATGCATTTTAAAATATATTGAGTAATTAAAGGGGAACAGTTATAAAGTCTCAGGGTTTCAATAAAAAATGACCCAAAAATGTTTATTTATTTGTATACCAATGAGATAAAATCATTCAAAATAAAGAGGTAAATCTACAATTGCTTTATTATATATTAAACCTAAAGTTATATATAACAAAACCTTTTTCTTGAATTTTTTATTGTACTCTTAACATGAACGCATTTAACCCTTCAACCGCTTGAGACATTTTTATCAATCTCGCAAGCAAATAAGTTTGCAAATACAAAAATATAGCTTAAACTAGAATTTATTTATAAAACTTATGTTTTCTAGATGTTCCCATGAATGAACACATTAATATCCAAATATTTTTTACACAAAGCTTGTTGTGTAGCTAGCTTGTGCGTTGAATAAGCACATGTCACGCCGGTATGACAATAGCGGTTTTTTTATTTATTTATATTGCTTTCTCACTTATTTATAAAAAAATATATTTTCTATCAGAATCCACTCTTTGGAAATAATTTTCTTACGATTGTTCCAGTTATTCTGGAACTATAAATGAAAATTATAGTAAAGTATTGGGATAGATTATTTTTTAAGATATTCTGAATGATACTGATCGACAAATAAAATAGTGAAAATCCTACATTAAATCTAATTGTCAAAAAATAAAAATAAACTAAGGCACAAAAGCTTTTTTTAAAAAAATGAATTATTCTATAAATAAAAATTATTATTCATAATATTTTTCTACTAATACTAACCCGGCGATATTCCGCCGCAGACTAAGGACACGCCCCCGGTAAACCGACCTTCAAATTCTCGCGGCACGTGTCACTAGTATACGTTTCATGCCTACGCCCGTGGCCATAGAAGCGAATATTGTTGTTTTTATTTTTTTTTCGCAATTGTGGACTGATGATTATTTATAATATATATTCTTTAGACTTTTTTAGACAAATACAAAAAGTTTGTAATATGTCGGATTTATATTAAAAGAGCTAATCGAGAAAAATTATCTCAAATAGACCTCAAAGACAATCAAATGACAATCAAAGATCTTCAGAATATTATGCGAGCCAGTTTTTTTTAATGATTTAGTTGGATTATTGGAATAAATGAGTTAATGTACATTTTGGTTAGATTTAGATATCATCTTTTATATTCAAAATCACACTTCCAATGGTGTATTATATTCTCATTAATTTATAAAACTAGTTGAACTGTACATTATTGTCGCCAGATTTTTTTTTAAGTGAATTAACTCCATTTTAAGTCACTCAATTTTTTTTAAGGAATCTCTATGGAAGAAAATGCGGAATTTAAAGTTCTTGATTTATTTGGGAAGCAAGAAAGACTTCAAAATTTTAGCAAAATCACTATATAGGTATGTAACTATGTAATATCAAAGTCCAAAACAAGAGAGAAATATAGAGATATGATGTGTTTATTACCTTACTAATGAATTATTTCCTTAATTCTCATTTTCCTTATTTGCATGTCTGCATTTAACATTATTTTTTTTATTTAAAAAAAATCATTTTAGAAAAGGCAATTTTAATAAAATTGCAATCTAACAATATAAATAAATTAAATACCTCACAATAAAAATAAATGGACTTATACCACTTTCAAAAATAACGGCTTATATAACATATTAAATATATATAAATTCTAGAACATGGCATAAAACAAGTTATGTTTTTGTAATAAAATTATAATACATTATTTAACAAATTACTTTTCTGTAATTGAAAACGTAGTAATTATTTAATTATTGCTCATTTGATCTAATCGGCGTATTAAAATAGTGTAATTAATTATTGTAATCATTTTTCTAATAAGATAAATTATTTATTAGATTTTTTCCACAGTGTTTGTTTAATTATTATTAAATTTAAAGCACGAGTAAAGCTTTTAGGACAGCCTGTATAAACTATTTAGAGTTTCTATTACATATATATCGAAATAAAAATAATAAATTAATTATTGGGGTGGTCTAATCCCTGGGAAACCCCGTTGCGCACTCCGCGGGACACCATTTTATTCTTTTACTATCATTGTTTTGAATTGAATTGTTTTAAAATTGATATATTCGTGAAAGCACGATGCACTGAAAGGGTTACGCGCGTTTATTTTTTATTCGAATCGGTTATAATTGGGTGAGAACGGCGAACGGTATGCATTTTTAAAATCCACAATTTATTCAACTCAGCGACTTAAAACAAACAAGTCGACATCATCAATCACAGGGGGTTGGCAGCGATGGTAATCTAATCATCCAATTTCGCTCCAACAAATTATATGGGAAAAGGGTCAAGCACTTTATGAGGCGATGGACGATGAGGCCACCATAATTTATGGGGTTGTTGAAAAAATAAGATTAATCTTTATGTGGATTTTAAAATTCTTGACGAATGTGGGATGTGATGAGATGAGAAACGTTTCTTCGTAACATAATAATAATAATAATCGTGAGATAAAATAAATCATTATGCGATCTATAATTAATGACGATTTTTTAACGCATGACAAATTAAAAATACAGGTTTTAGCAATTTGTGATTATAAAGCTATTCCTCATAATATGATACAAAATTCCAATGGTATAAAGTCATAAATATTCAAATACATTTTATGATGAAAATAATGATAGTATTGATCAATAGATAAGATCGTTAAAATACATCAGGAATTAATCAAGTCAATTAAAATTATTTAATTAGTAAAAATTTAAGAAAAAATCTTTTTAACTACATAATTTCAATAGCTATATTCATCCGATATAATTTAAATTAAATTAATATAAGATTTTCTAGCACGAATTAGTTATTTAACTAAGTACTTCAAACCAGTGATTCTCAAAATGTGTTATTTAAAAAAATATTATACAATTATTTAATTATTAAATAAAAATAATTTTGCTTTTTTTTAATATCTTTGATATGTATTGTATTTAGTGCTATATGTATTTGATTCCCTTAATACACGGTTTTAATATAACACGATTCAAGCATATGAAATAGTTATTTTTTATATAGGTTTTGCTTCACCCTGTTTATAAATAATATATTAGGTAAATAGTATCGAGAAAATAAATTAAAATTAATTTTACAACAAAATTCTCGATTGATTAATTATTTTTAATTATACATTGGCATTTAATTTATATTTAACCTTTTCTACTCTGTCCACTTTTAGCTAAATCTATGAGTTTAATCGAAATTTATTTCAATCCAATGTAATTCTAATATAATAAATACACACAAATAGACTCTTTTTCACACGGTTTTAAAACAATACGTTCAACTAAAAACAACGAAAACTATATTTTTACACGATTCCCAGACACAAAAAAATAATTATTTTCAGTTATCATCAGGTAGCGATTAATAGTTATAGTATTTATATGAATAATATTTAGTATAATTTATTTATTACCTTTTTACACGATTTTCCACACTTAAATTTTACTGTTTTTTTTCAAATATGATTTGTTTTAAATACGCCTAGGCCTCATATAACACAGGTTTATACAACACGGTTGATAATTAGTGTCATTTTATTATTTATATTTATAAAGAACTGAATAATTGTCATCTGAAGATCAACAATCACAATTTTCCTGCTAGTAGGGGATCGTTTCATAATTTTAAGAAGCGATTTTGACTAAATAATTTGAAAATTCAAGGAGAAATTGCGTCGGCTGATATAGAATCTTCTAAAAAATTGACTTCGGAATTCGGCAAGATTATAAATACTCACAACCCATCTCGAAAAATATATTAATAAATATGTAAATGTATATTTTGTCGATTCTTTATTAAAAAAAAATAAAGTATAGTTACAACTTCGATATTTTTTAAAACGCATAGACTATTTTTGTATGAATTTCAAACCTCGTTTAACACGGATTTGTGGTACATGACGTTACTATGGTGTTTACGATGCCTATCTGTATAGGAAATCAATCTTAATTTTTTAATGACTTCTATTACTTTTTTACTCGCATTTACTCGGTTGGGACGTTATGTAATATTATTTCGATGGATTTATTATAGTTCTTAAATGATTTTTCGATGAATTATCATTGATCGAAAAAATACAATCATTGTTTTACCGAATTTTAAAAGCATTGTACGTAGCGATATGTAATCCATTATTCGAAAAAATAATCCACAGCCACATTAAACGTTACATCTCCATCGTTCATTCCATTGTCGAAAATTAACAATGCGCCTCGAACACATTATTACCAAGTGAGCAATCACAAACGCCACATCCTCCATTAGCACTAATGCCAACACAGCCGGCCACAATGATGATTATTTACTTTCATTTTTTAGAACCGAAAAAAGGCGTATAATAACCGATCGTTTTGAATATATGTAACAAGTATTCATTAACCTGATTTATCTGCGGGCAGCCGGGTCAAAATCTATTCCCTCTAATTACACCAATCACATTCAGCTGTCCGATTTGTATGGAAAAAAATTGAAAAATGAGTTGGGAGTCACGCCTCTATACCGGGCCACACACTTTTGTGTTTGGACCACAAACGCAATGGTGTTTGTTCATTAACGAGTGTGTGTGTGTGTGTGTGCGGGTTCTGAATCCGCGTTATGAGAAATATTTCCATGTGTGTACAGCGTGTTAGCGACGATCTAATATTTACACTCGAATATATTTCATATTAGTTATGTTCATTGATGATTTACTTTCCGAAAATGTACTCTTCTGCGTTGCGAAATTGAGAGTGGACGCGGCCCAGCCCGCAGAGCGACCACAATCCTTGAAATCTGTTTCTGCGGTCGCCCATATATTATATTAAGATGTTACAATGTTTACGATTAGTCGGCTGTTCATAAATCTGTTGCGGTCGATGAAATAGGATTAGATTTTTCAAATATTAATAATATTTCATGTCGGAATGCAATAGAATATATTAATTCTAAAGCAAAAATCAAATACAATGCTTGAAAAGGATGCTGGTAACCAAACGATTATTTCTATTACATAACGAATTCATATTTTATCAATATTAGAAGCTTTCCTCGTTTCCTGAATAAATTAAAAAATATTTTATAAATCGAAGTAATTTAAAATCAATAATAATATAAAGATTTTTGATCGATTTCCTAGTATTTCTCTAATTCAAAGTAACAAGCAATAAAAAAAACATGAATGAATACAAAATGAATCATTATTAATATTCTATAACTTTTTATTGCCCGCTATCAGGACCTTTCAGATAAGATAATAAATACCATTGAATGAATTTGTAGTTATCCTAATTTCTGTATTTGGGTTAGATTAAAATTTCGTTCCGTTTCGCCTTACTCTATATTTTTGTCTAACGTTGCGGTACCTAAGATTGCAAGGTCCGAGGCAGTTGCCCCCTGTCTCCTCCCCTGATAGGCCCTATGCGTATGGCTTGTATGTAACATGCATATTATTTCGATAATGTAAGTCAACCGCGACTGAGCTAAGTTAGTAGTCGGATAAATATCCGACGAAAACTATGAACTCAGAGAATTCTTTATCACATTGTTCAGGAGATATGTAAGCGGAAAGCCCTCTGAATTTTAAATTTTATGTGGGTAGTTAGTGCGCATTAGAATTAATTAATTTAATGCCATCTATCCTTCGGTAAATAAGTTGTATGAATTTCAATCCAACTGAAATAATATTAAAAAATAACCAGTGTCGTGGTTTGACACTGAAGAAAATATTAATGTGAGAAACTTATTCTCCTTGCATCTTAAGAATCTTTATATGAGTTAATGACGCTTTGAAATATTTGTGTTATTCCATCTATCCATAGTAGTCAAATAAATAAATAAATATGCATAATTTTATATAAAAAATCAATCTATTTAGGCGTGTAGCTCTTTTTTACACGATCTTTTAAAAATGACAATAACTATATTTTACACGAATTAGAATTAGGGCCAAGTTAAAGTCCCTAATATTGTGAGCTTCGTCCTCTGATAGGCCTCAGCTGCTATTATAAGAATAAATAATGTAATAAAACTGAAGAGTGATCTAAATTAGTATATGTATTAATATTATTAACAAAAGCTATTTTTTAATTACAAAAATAATATTTTAACACTAATTTAGAAGTATTCCGTCATACCAAATATTTATACAATCATATTATTTTATTTAAATTTAAATATTAGACGACATTATTGATATAATTTCAATAAATAAATTAAATCAGTAATTACAGCTAATCGTAAAAATTATCTTTCTATGAAAATTAACAGGAAATGTGTCAATACTATATCTACATTCATGTATATATTTGATAAGATAAAATTTACAATGCAATTAATTTAAAGCTGAGATATTCATTCAATTTATACATCCTGTATGTATTATATATATATTTATTATTGCATTATTCAACTTATCAATATAAATTGATTTTTTATATCTATTATAATATTTATTATTTTAATGGCAGGTTTCGCGCTTGCCCGCGCGTTCACTTTCTTTAACTATCGAGAGGCGTTGATGTTATAATTTTTTTTGCAGACTGTATTTTTAAAACTCGACACAACAAAATGTAATCATGGGTGGTAAAAATTATTCAAATATATTCAAACTACGTTACATTAACACCCTGTGAATATCGCAATTTTATCCCAAATTCATTAATATATCTCCTTCACCCATCGGCATAAATATTTTCGCGGTTATAAAACCTCGAGGGTTATATATACGCAACCCCATATTAAAAATATTGTTAACTGGTCGTATAACATGGCTGCATAATAACTGGAAGACCCGAAATTAAATATCGGACGTATAATGGGGGCCTTTGTGATAAAAATAATAAATAAAGACGATGTTTTAAAAAAAAATTGGCCGTTGGGTTACGTTGGGCCCACCCCCCGGACGATAATTGGATATCTGTAAATGGTTCAATGGGTTTGTTGCGTACCTGACTTGAATGCTGAAGACAATCAACAGGAAAAGAGACGTCCAACTGTGGTAGAGCGGCCCGGTGGTGGTGGTGGAGGGGCTCCGCCCCTGTCTCCGGGTAGCCCCCGTGCTGATGGGCCGCCGATAGAGACTCAGTAGCATTATGCACTCACATCTTCACAATACTTCTCACTTCACTTAACATTTTTTTTATTAATCAATTAAAATATTCAATAAATACGACACGAATAAATTATTTATCCCATATTTTACGGTTTAATAAATCACTATGGTTCGATATCACCCGCTATATATATCATTAAGTATATATATATCACTATTATCGATTTATCATTTTTATAATTTTCATAGAGACACTGCCTGCGTATAATAAACATAAATATGGCTCATCATTGCTGTGTATTTTGAAAGCTCGATTGCTATCTATCATCTAACATTTAGACGGACAGGTCAAAACAGTCGTGATACAATTTTTTTTTCTTCGGATTGTAACTCATCCGTATCGAAATATGGATCTAATTACGCTCTTGACATTGTTATCGTATGATATAGCGGCGTAGGATATTATAATTAAACTATTTAAAATAAATATATATATATAATATTTTATGTGAGGTGTAGGAGATTTTCATTAATTGGAAACGTGAAAATATTCAAAATCGGCGATTTTGAATACATTAACATCGTGACCTTTATAAGATATGCAATTAAATTAGCAACATTTTAATAAATGTTAATTTTTTTATATCAGCATACGTTAGCAGGACGATCGCTTATGAATATTCATTGATATATATATATATTTTTGGCACGTGTACATATTTAGACAATCCAGTTTTAGATTTTTGCGCCTGTTTCAAGCTCAATTAAGATCGTCGCGAATTTTTCCAATCTATTCGAACATTTTATTCGGAAAAAAATAAAATATATATTTATAGCGGTTCTGCCCAAAATTACACGTATGACTCGGACCACGGTTTCGCCATACGTCTCGTGACACACATCAGATATTGTCACAGCAATGGCAAACACGGACACTAACAGTTACTGTCCACAAATGCGACATTTTTCTGTTTGCCATCAGGCCAATTCACACATTAGGAGTCAAAGGATTAGCGACTCCAATTGGCTCCGGTGATAATTGTCCCTTATGCCTCGTTTTTGTACTGCAAATACGACTTTACGAGCGTATCGTTTACACTGACAATGTAAGTAGTCAACGATGGGTCCGGCGCGCGTCCCACAATTTTGTGGACAGACCACACATTATGTTTCTAACTAAATATACTAATTAATTAAAAACTGGCAATGGTTGCTAAAAGCATACTGAAAAGGTTTTGGAAACACTTTTATCTGATGATACGCAGTGGATATTTAAACTACCAAGGTGGCGTGTGACAAAGATTGAATACCTTCAAGATATAGTGCTGAAAAAGAAGTATCATTCAAGCAAAATCTTTCATAAATAAAATGAATACTATTATTTTTATTTTTCTCGAATAACTCTTTTAATATAAATCCTACATGTCACAAACTCTTTGTATTCATCTAAAGTCTAAAGAATAAATATTATAAATAATCGTTGACCTTTATTGTCCGCAATTGAAAAAAATAAAATAAAAACAACAATATATTCGCTTCTATTGCAACGGGCGCGACGTTTTTTCTTGCTCGCGTACGGTACGATGTACTAAATGCGAGTGAAACGTGCGATTAACACGTGTTGCGAAAGCTTAATCTGCGGAGAGACATCGCCGAGTATGCCTGTCATTTACGCGTCACATTGATTAGTTAAAAAATTCAAAATATCGACTAGATTATGAAGCATAAGAATAACTATTTTTATTCTTAGAGTAATAATACATTGACTTGAAATGCATGGTATCTATTTACCATTTTAAAAAGACCCCCTTCGGATGACGCGATTGCTACTTACTACTTAATTCGATTACTACTTAATTCTTTACCGATGCTAATGAAACCATAAGCAGGGATATCATATTATATCAAATTGAGATAATTCCCAATTTTATCATAGGGCATCAGTATATTTTAACTAATTTTACTGCAAAAACATTCTACAGAGAGAAATATCCACGACAAGAAAGAAGTTCTTTAACATTTATTATGCCAACGCTACTCATTAATATTTTTTTTAATTTAGATTTCCTAGAAATTACTATATACGACATTGGAATGATCGATGGGATATTCTAACTGAGATCGATAATAAATTTTAAGTCAAACATTACACGGAGGATCTTAAAAGAACTAAGGCATGAAGGCTATTACCAAGATACAAAAAATGTTTTTTTACAAAAATCTTTGTTTATTAATCAATATCGTTAGCCCCATAATAATTTCAATAATAAAAACACATCTGGGACGTAGTTATTGGTGTTTATTATATCCTCATTGCCAGTAGAATGTCCTTTTTTTATATTAACATGGCTAGGAGGTTACATGCATATTATTTCGATAATGTTAACCACGACTGAGCTAAGTTAGTAGTCAGAACACTATGAATTCAGGGAGTTCTTTATAACTCTTAACTATTAAAATATTTATGTAGGTACTTTGGGGCGTTGGAGTTAATTAATTTATTGCCATATATCCTTCGTTGA
The DNA here is from genome assembly GCA_022495035.1 of Philopotamus ludificatus. Taxonomy (NCBI): domain Eukaryota; kingdom Metazoa; phylum Arthropoda; class Insecta; order Trichoptera; family Philopotamidae; genus Philopotamus; species Philopotamus ludificatus. Next base: position 33,881 of record JAGXCT010037198.1, on the reverse strand, counting down.
ATATATAATAAACTGATAATATAAATCCCAATCCAACTGATATAATATTAAAAATTTACCAGTGTCGTGGTTTGACACTGGGGGGAAGTGATAAACTCATTCCCTTGGCATCTTTAGAATCCTTATCAAATATTTCTATGGGCGATCCATGCATCGCAATCATATAAATAAATAAATAAATAATATTTTTTCTCCAGGAATAATAAGAAAGTAGCCATGTCTGGCGAATACGGGGGATAAAGTATCACATTACTGCTGTTTTTAGCCAAAAAGCCTTTCCACATTTTGATTTTTAATTAAAAATCGTCAATCACAAAAAACATGTGAAACCTTTACGACAGCTAACAATAAAATAAGCATCTGGATTGACTATTAATGTCAAGATACGTCAGCGACAAGTGCACCAATAAAACACAAAAAATGTGACAATTTGAGCTTATACAGCCCCCAAAATTATTAATCTTAGAGTCAAAATCTATGTGAAATGCGTGGATTAGGTATAAAAGCCAAAAAAATCTCTTCCATCGCTTCAAAGATGTCATTTAAACGAAAAACTAATCAAATAAAATATTTTTCAATCAAATAGCACAAAAATCACAGTGAAATTTTTGAGAAACGCAGGACTTTTTCGAATCTTGTTTAATTAAATACCGATTTTTGGTGTTTGTGAAAAGTTTGACAGGTCAATTGTGAAAGGGTTACAATTTATATACATTTAACGACCATTAAAAATACGATCGCAGATGGAAGAGGGAGGTGGGGGGGTTTATGAGGACGGGGTTGCCATGTAATAAATTTGATAAATATATTCGGTCGGACGGTCTATCGTAAGACGGGTCTCGCATACTGTCGTATGATTTACGACCGATTATCCGCTTCACTACCTGTTTTGGTCCGCTCCGTTTTAATTTTTTCGATTTTTTCGATTATGCACAGCTATTATTTAGAAAGAATCCAACAACGATTGAATGGAGCAGCTCTTTTTTCGGGCGACGTTAACCCGATCGAAACACGAGACTATACAACAAATCGTAATAATTCAATATTATCATAAATATATATAAAAAAAAAAAATTAATCGTTTCACCGATGATGACTAATAATATTGAATAAACATTTATCCGACATTATTGACCTAAACTGCGGACGATTGCATGACACATTTTCAAAATGTTGAAAAAAATGGTTCTCAGTTTCTTAGACGGAGCCATCACGTCCGCATTGTGCGTCGACTCCGACGAGTCAAAAATCACAAAGGCCTTAAGCCAGATCAACGAATTTGATTCAAGATCACAATATAATAAGATACTCAAACGGACAGCCTTCAGACGATGATTTATCGATGATCTAATACGAATGTACTTCGTGATTTCATCGTGAACAGATAAGTACCGGGACCATTACACGGTGTGGATCGTTTACATGTTGTCGATTTATTGATCCTTGATCGAGGATACGGCCGGCCGACAACGTGGCGATGATATTTACAAGACAATCTAATGTCAAAAGGCATGACTGATACTTTGTAAATATTTACGGACGGACAATTAAATAAAAATGCTCAGAGAGAAATTTTTAAATATTATTTAAAAGAATTATACTGAAAAACTGCAGAAAATTAAGATCATTTGAAAATTTAAATATTATTTTCGCTCTAAAGCAGGGATTGATCTCATTTTTAAAAGGATGTACCTCTAAATTTAATATAGACGTATATTAATCTTTAATTGAATCAAATCCTCGATTAAAAATGAAGAATTTTTGCAGAAAATCTGATAAAAAACTGAGGACACGCCGCCGGTAGACCCCCAAATTTTCGTTTAAACGTTCCACCCGCACTTGGCACATCGTACCAAATGCGAGCGAGAAAAAACATCGCCTCCGTGGCTAGTAACGCACCGGTAGAGTCCGGCGCCTGTGTGCAGAACTTTAATCGGAGTCCCTTCAACAATAAAAAAAACATATAAGGAAATTTTGAGCGATTTTTTTTGATTTTAACAAAGTTTTTTTTTTAATTTTTTCCCTCTTGGCACCTCTCGACGCATTTAAACTTCCAGCGCCTGTGTGCGCCGCACAATCAGGCCATATGGACGAGGCGGAATTGCGAACAATAAATGTCAATGATTATTTATAAAATAATATGGGATTTACATTAAAAGAGTTATTCGAAAAAAATCTTGAGGTCGCAATTAGACCCCATCGGCAGGGCTAGGTCAAATAAATAATCAACCACAGCATTTTCTAGAACGTTGGCATATCATAAGTAGTTGATGAGTAAATCCATCTGAATATTTGACTCAAACTGCGAGAATGAATCAGATATTAGAAGAATGATCCTGCCGGCAAAAAACATCATGACTAAACCAACAAAGATTTGGAAAAATCATGATCTGTTTTGTACTCATCAAGTAAAAACCTTAACAATCGATGACAGATAGTTGAATAATGAACGTTTCGCCAGAATCGCTGAATACGGTGCTTCGACTAATTCGACGTCAACAGTCAAAAATGCAAAATTCTTCAAATCATCGAACACATTGAACGACTAAAGGCAAATGTTGGCCGGAAAATGAAGGAAATTACTGGAAAATAGAGACGTGCGACAAACTCTTACTATCATATTCAAGGCTCGTACAATACTTGACCGAATAACACAGTGGTCCATATATATTTTCCCATTGTTTCATATCGCAAAACCTCATGTTTAATTTTATCGCCATATTAAAAATGTTAAATCGACCGTCCAATGCCGCAAATTAATTTAAACATTGATTTCTGTCGCATTGTCCGCAAACAGTAATTACACTTTGATCAATGAGGCGTTCGGTCCATCGTTGATTACATGGCCAGTGTTGAAAATCGTCTGCAAACAACAATACGCCAATTGAAACAACGACTGAAAGCAACGGATGTCAACAACAAAGGGATCACATCCGCAATAACCAATTATTGCATTTTTGTTGATACACAAATGAATGACAACGGCATTTGCATCCAGACACGGCCACTTGTCCGATACAATCGAATGTTTTGACAAACCATCATTTTCACCGAACAGGGAAATACTGAAGGAATTTTAACGAAATGCTAAATCAGTCCAATTAGCAAGGAAGATCGTGGCATTATGCATATATTTCTTCGCGGAATTCCGCCACTGTTTTCAGAACCAACTAAATCGATGCACGATTAAATTTTTCCTCTTAAACTGTTTTAATAAATCGTATATCAATTATGTATTATTCATGGCGGAATAATTTTAACTGAGCAAAAAACATGTAAGATTAGTTCTCCGTATTCGTATACTGTGTAATGCAAAAAACAATAATGCGATTTGATGATTTAACGGAAATCCTATGACTTATTATATGCGGATATTAAAAATTCTAAATACATACTTCGTCATAATGAGTCAATGTACACTGACAAGCCTATTATTATGATAAGATTGATAGTGAAATATTTTCCATTTAAAGATTGACAAAAAAAAAATATTAATAAACACGATTTTCACCGGAAAATTTCTGTATTTTTACGACTTAATATAATTTGTAAAATATTTCACGCATTAAACACTGAATATATAAAGTATTAAAAAATGATTCGTAGAAATTTCATACATTGGACTCGAAATGCGTTACTAATTTTAAATACAAAAGTATTATGCTAATTATCGCCGGTGTTTACATAATATCTACATAATATGTTGTAAACATGGTCCAGATATATTTGTTTGAAATATTCGCTGCTACGATTCGCTTATGATAATTTCGTAAATCGCGAAAATTTTCTATAAATCATGCTATAATTTTTTTTATTGTTTTATATTCACCGAATTTTCACAATTGTTATTTGATTAATTATTCACATTTAGCCGTAGGCTTCACTTTGGGTGAGGGAATCACTCGGAGTTTTTCGACAACTCGTCAAGGGTCCATGGTATCGACCGTGTGTGGGGAGGCCCATGAGATACGCTTCGGCCGAGTGACGAAGCGATACTGGCACAGCTTCCCAGTGGTCTAGAATCGCAGGTAGAACCACCTGAACTTGGCTCTGGTCGAAGCCTTCGACTTTTCCTATCATTCGTATGTTGATGGCACAGTGGCGTCCTGCAACGGGGTGAATTGTAGCTATAATAAGCTACATTTTAAGAATAATTTTCATTGATATAAAACTAATAAATAATAATTATTTACATCTTAATTAAATATACAATAATAATTGAGAGGACAGACATTTTTTATAAATATCATGGAACCTAATACTCGGGGAAAATCAATACGAAATCATTATATAGAATTATATTAGAAAAATATGATACGTTCTAATTAGTTGACAGTAAAAAAAAATATTCTTTCACAATTTTCTCAATTCAATTATTCTTTTACACAAGTTTTTTATACATAATTAATTAAAATAATAATTGTAG
>JAGXCT010037198.1:4722-29445 GCA_022495035.1 Philopotamus ludificatus | reverse complement strand
ATTTATTTATTTATTTATTTATTTAAAGGCAATGTGGGAGTTGGCATTAAATAACGATCCAACAATAACATGTACATAATAATAAGAAGATTTAAAACAGAGCAAAAGATGTGTATAAACACATCATAGTATAGAAGAAAATATATAATTACCGTCATTAATTGTTCATATAAGAGATCAACAAAATCATATAAATTAACCGCAACTTAGCTAAATTAGTACTCGGATAGGTTAACTTTTGGGCGAAACCTATTAATTATAGTGATTTTTTATGACACTAGCAAGGGGGTGATTGTCATTTTTTAGAACCAATCACCCCCTCATCTTTAAAATCCTTATCGAACGTTTATATGAGTGAGTGGTGCTTTGAAAATTATTTTCGTGACATTAATCCATCGTCAAATAAATTAATAAATAACACTACAAAATATTTATATTATATTAAACGAGTGTAGGTAACGACAATCTACACTTATCTATTTTTTATACGGTTTTAAAATAACACGATCCACTAAAAAGAGCAAACACTATATTTTTAGACGAATTATCTGTTCTAACACAATTCCCAGAAACCAAATCATGACCAATTAGTAAAAAGGTAAACAAAACGGTGTAATTTATCAACTAACAGCTGGTTTAATTCGTAAGGCCTTTTAATTTACTAAGAACATGGAACAGCATTTTCTCCCTTATGATCCCGACCTAGAACAACCTTTGGATAAATTATATAAAGAAGATACAATAATTGTTTAAACAACTTGTGAAAACAAAAACAGAGAAGTAGATAACAGATTTCCTAATAATAAGAAATTCAACAACGCAGGACAGAAATACCAAACAAAAAGCTTCATTAGATTATAACACATTAGACGTTGTCATTAGAATTATTTTTTTCTTAATTAAAATACAAAGTGTATGAATAATATTAACATTTTGCATAATTTATTCATTTAGTTTTCGTTTTTTTTGCGCGGTTTTCAGTGGAACATACTTACTGTGTAAAAAAGGAGTTGAGTGTGTTATGTATTAATTATTTATTTGACTATGATGGATGGATGTCATACCAGGAATATTTCAAAGTGCTATTCACCCATATAAAGTTTCGATAAAGATTCTAAAGAAGTGTGAGAAAAAGGGAATGAATTTCTCACAATAATATTCCCCCCAGTGTCAAACCACGACACTGGTTAGTTTTTATTATTATTTCAGTTGGGTTAAAATTTATATTATTTATTTTATAATTATTTATTCAAAGAAGGATAGATGACATTAAATTAATTAATTCTAATGCGCCAAACTACTCACATAAAATTTAACATGCAGAGGTAATGGGTCTTTTCTCTTTCGTAGCCCCTGGCCAGTATTATAAAGAATTCCCTAAATTCAAAGTGTTCGTAGGACACATATCCGACTACTAAAATAGCTCAGTCGCGTTTAACTTACATTATCGAAATAATATGCATGTTACCTACAAGCCATCACATTGGTTTAAATTATTATTTTACGGTATTACTGGGTTATATAATCTACTGTGATAGAACTAATATAATACTTGGTGATTAACCCAGTAGGGACATCTTATTGACACTGACTAGGGAGAGAAGTGAGACTATCAATCCACTATCCACCACCCGGATCTAAAAATCTCTTTATCGAAATGTATATTACAAATAAATTAAATACCTAAAAAAATATCAAAGGATTATGACGCGTGTGGTAATTAAATTAATGGACAAATTTTAGAAACTCGTTTAGCTACGCAACATTTTATATTGAATCTGTAGCTCTAAATTTTCAGAAATAAAAAAAAATATTCCATGGTCTGCGGATTTCGCAAAAAAATATGATATGGTCTGCTTTGGGAATCTCTGTTTTAAATAATGCATTTTATAGGAAAACCACAAATTAAACCCATTAAAAATAAATTTTGTTAAATGCATATCAATGCCAAATTTTCCACACTGCTAAAACAATACGATGTCGTATATTAATCTTCGCAGAATTGGGGAAAAACGATTATTAAATATTGTCAAAAGATAAAAAATAGAGTACAATATCACAGATTATTCCCCTTTCAAATCTCGGCTTATATCGCGGTTGTTTAACATTTAAATCTGACGAAATAAAGGATGTTCACGTCTGTTGTACACTTGTATGCATTGCCTAATATCCTAGGACCATTATTTTTATAATTGGGCTACATGTCAGCCCTTTGCGAGTATTATTCGGGCTCCATCGGGCACACTCACTGAAATATGAAATTGAACACAAAGGGTGGTTGGGCTGGTGTGTGTTCTGTTCTGTTCCGAAAGTTTTTGCCTCATTAAGGTGAACAACGTCGGAGGCGGAACGGAGTATTCTTTTGTTTTGTGTGTCTGCAGGCATTCTGCGCGCTTACATGCCATCATTAGCGATTATAATAGACCGCCGAACAACCCCGACTTTGAAATATTATCCGCTCCCGCTCTATATGTGCATACCGATCACCGGAATACAGGATGATTCCGAATTCGGGCCGCGGAGACAGTGGCGGCCCACCATCGATCGCCGACGTCTGGCTGCTTTGAATTGGCGGCAACGCGTATTTGAACTTGCAGCGCAAGTGAGGGTGAGAACTCTAATTCAATGCGCATGCGCACGAATCACGAAACACTACTATATGACCAATTAATTAATAATAGTATATAGAATATTAGAAGAATATATAGAACTGGAGCAGGGTTGGGACCTTCTATCTTCTGAAGTGCAGCATTTTTAATGAATGCAAATTTTTACATACGACCTCGCTTAGCTGAAGTCACAAAGGCATCAAAAGATTTACAGATTAGACGCTCTTCTATTATGTAAAGCCATTTGATGTATTTTTCTGTGAATCCGGACACCAGGAATTTTTATTACCATTCAAAGGTGATTCGATTATGGTGTTATCTTCCACATCCAATCTCGATATTGTTCAAAATTCCTATCATTATCATTTTAGGACTGCAATCATCCACCTTTATCATAGACATTCGCGGCACCTAAACCCAGGATCCGATAGCAATAAGGCGGAAAAAATGGAAGGAAACAGGACACTGGCACTGGATATGCAGCACCATTGGGGACTAGCACCTGAACTTGATTACGATTGCGGAACATCGAAACAGACCATGCTTCATATAGAGAATGAATAGCCACAGAAAAGATTCGCACTCGACCTACATAAGCTCCATGGACTTGCTGCCTCATGGCTGGAAGACCTGCATCTTGATATTTAGCCGAGCAAACAATAATCCCCTGCAACTGGCAAGCAGGCAACATTCTCCACGTCTTCCACCCTGAAAAACCGCATACAGACGAAGATCCGCAGTATACCTCAAAAAGTAAACCTCCTGGACATACGAATGACAGTATGTTTCTATGTTCCGGCTCTTCTAGGCGATGGCCTCGTAATAAACACCACTAAATATCTTTGTAGATATTTGGCTATCTCGAGCTAGGCTAACCCAGCTCCCTACAAAACATAACCAGTCCTGTAGACTACGATGAAACTCGTTCGGTCTACCGACCACGTAGTCAAAAAATGTAGTTCTTGGGGTGATGCGAAGAATGCATCAGCATCATCCAGCAGTGGGGTCCTCGCAAGATCTACTGCTGAGGGAACAGTTGGCCAGCGTTGTTACCAGCATGCTTAAAGAACAAACTCTCATCGACTTCAACGATTAATTCTTTGCTTCCGATTTTGTATGATGTTGTACCATTCAAAGGTTGGGTTTCTGTTCATGCTCAAGTATTTTTTTTATTATTGATTGCTGATCAAACTCTTAAGGTTCTCTTGCTCTACTCGGATAGTTCTTCGTATAAGGCGAAGAAGTGCTATGTCGCAGGATGGAATTTAGTCTGTGCTAGTAAGTATCCTCCAAGGCATCATTATTCTGACTAGCTATCACCAGTCTACGTCTCATCATATCCCAGACTCTTGGTGGCGAACCTTTTAACGTGCGCGTCCCAAATATTCCAAAATATTATTTATCGACTCTCTTACGCGTCGGACAGTCATTGATTTATTTATTTATAAAACTATAACTACCAATTATGCTATAAATACTACTTTAATGAGTTATCTACTAGAAAAAAAATCTGTTAGTCGTTTATGTAAATCAAGTCTGGGTAAACTACGGCCCGCGAACCTATAACCGCACGGCACTACAGAAAAAGGGAATTAAAGGAGCATTAATAAATTTAACATAAATGTTAAAAGATGTGAAACAGTTTCATTTGTCTCATTAAATTATTGCAAGTTAGAAAATATGTCCCCTTTTATGGTGTATTTTTTTGTGATAATAAATAATGTTTTTCTAAAAAAAGATTTTTCGCCGACGCCGTGATTTAAGAAATACTAGTGCGGTCCTTCAGCTAAAGTTTACCCAGACCTGATGTAAATCGTTGTACTGCCATCTCTTGCACGCACCTTGCACGATTATTCTAAGAATAAAAATAGTTATACATTATATGCTTCATAATTTGATGGATATTTTAGATTTTTCAACTAATCAATATGTAAATGAAAACGCTCTCGGCGATGTGAAGCTCTCGCCGCACGGTTTCACTCGCACTCGGCACATCGTACCGGATGCGAGCGAGAAAAAACATCGCGCCCGTGGCAACATAAGCGAATATCGTTGTTTTTATCTTGTTTCGCAATTTCAGACAATAAAGGACAATGATTATTTATAATTTATATTTATTCTTTAGACTTTTTAAGACAAATACAAAAAGTTTGTGACATGTTGAATTTCATATTAAAAGAGTTTTTCGAGAAAAATCAAAAACTTAGGGTCCCATTATCGGATAGCTTTAATTTAAAAAAATATTAATGTAATAAAATGGTTTTTTGAATTCTTTTGTGAGGTTTTCCGAGATATATTTTAAATCTTTTTCCGCATGAGCCGTGATAAATTTAGAATTTTTCATGCATTTAATACAAAGAAAATAATTATATCAATTACTGTACTATATATTTTATTAAAAACAGTGATATGAAAAATTAGGTGGAGAAAACTCGCGAAATTTTATGTCGCTGGGTGTGTATGATAATAAATATATGAATACATAGATCTCTATGGTTACGATCCGCTAATCTCATTTTTCAATCAATTGATTATTACTACATATGATACGAGTTAATAATGCTGAATAAAATTATTATATACATAAATGACTGGAATATGCAAAAAATAAATACGTGATCAATTGCATCCTCAATGATAATTCTAAGAAGATTAATATAACAGCTATCGTATACACTACGATTAACTGAGAATAATGACAATAACTGTTATTAATACCCGCATTTATTTCATCGGATATCTTTGCAAATAACGAGTCTGGTAATTGTCGGTACATACCTGCAAATTATTATTGAACTGGAATAATCGAAAGGGCCAATTAGTGTCAGTATTGAATTGCAGACGATCCTTTCAAGTGATATTAATAAAAAAAACAAGACCAACTGACATTTATATGAAGAAAAAAAACAAATGCATATTTTAAAAAGCATATTTTTTTTAAAATAAATTCCTATAAATAAATTACAAATCATTACACATACAATAATTTTAAAAGCTATAGCATATATCTAATAAATATTAACGTTATGTATTAGTATGGATACATAGCCATAAAATTTTACGCATGACATAAATTATTTTTTCAATAATGGAACTAATTTGATGGAATTGTTTTGCGAGTCGGCATGCAGCGTCATTCCCATTTCTTGTAAAAGTTGATCATTGACTGGTTCTTGTAGAGTTAATGATGCAATGACGGACTGCAAAAAATAATTCAGTTCATATGGCAAATTTTTACATAACTGGTTAAAATGAAACGTTTTATTACCTGATTTTCGGGACAATTTTCGCATAAATTCCTCACCGCAAATATAACCCACTGCATTATCACTGTAATATAAAAAAATCTATGTCAATGCAATTCTCGATATAACGAAATATGATCAAAAAAAATATATATACATGGATTTCGGGCATCAATATTACAACAATCTAAGAGTACAGGAATGACCTCAAGCTCTCGAATCTGAAAAATATTAATTAATTGATATAAACAATAAGCAGAAAATATAATATGATAAAAATATCTATAATAAGTACCTGTCGTTTATTAATTTGATTTTTCCAACACAAATTGCCTAGGGTTCGGATCACAGTCGCTTTAAATCCGAACGCAACATGTTGTTCCACGCTCTCGACGACAGACGATAATTGTTTCGGTCCCGTGTGTTCAAAATTTCCGAGCTTAGTTTTCAGATTATTCTCCGGCGAATCAATCTTTACATTCGGAATTTTAACTTGACCCTTATTTTTTTGGACGTTATCTACGTTCGGTAAGCTAGCCGGCAACGGAGATTGTGTCGCAACCGGTAACGGATCGACTACCTTTGGCGTATGAGTACTTTGAACGCTGTGAGCTTCTTTAGTCAGATCAGAGTTATCGCTTCTTATCGTTTTATCGGACGATATACCCAAAATCTTTTGTAATTGTTCGCTGAGATCAAATTCAGACGTGACATTTTTTTTCACCGGAATAGGTTCAGAAGTCGTCTTAACATGATCCGAGCTTTGTACAGCATTTTCTAGAGGAGCAATTTGCACAGGATCGACTACTTTTGTGGCAGGACTTTGAATTGATCCTGTCATTTCCCGTATTACAACTTCAGATGCTTCCACCGCCCGTTCAACGCTCAGTTGTCTAACGACTGGATTCGAAATACTCGTATTAACGTAATTTTGTATACCGAGACTATCTTTTCTGCCTAAATTCATATCCAAACTAACTTTCCTGCTGATATTTAATGCATCGCTCTTCTGATCCACGATGATTGCCTCGTCAGGTGAATCTGTTATGAGCGGAGGTTCCATATCGTCGGACACATCTAATTTATTATCCACACTCGACTTTCTACTGGAATTATTTTGTAAAACATTCGGAATGGTGGAGATTGCACTATGTTCAAAATTATTCTGTTCCGATCTTATATTTTTGGCGAAAGCGACTTTAATAAGATTTTCGTCTATCTTACAATAATCCGATGCTTTTCTATCAATGATGATCGGTTTAGGGATCGGTGTGCTCTGCGGCTTTTCACATATTTGATTCACATTATTTATACTTGTGTCTAAAGGTTGAGATTCGGGAATGGGTTGAGGAATTATTAAATTTTCGATAACTGTTTGGGGTTCAGACTTGTCGGGGTATGACACTTGATCGGTACATTCGAAATATTGTTCGCTGCTCTCTGATTCAGTGCATTCTGAAACAGTTTCATTACACTGCAACATGTCTGTCGAATCGCATTTCTTCACTGTATCTAAAATAAAAATTATACACAATCATTACGTTTAATAAAATTGCATATAATATGTTAAATAGAAAGAAATCCATTTTTTCAGATACTCTCGTTTGAGTTCAGTTTGTGTCCAGACACGGTGAAATTAACATCTTTGTATGATAATTTTTTATTGTGTTGTTCTTCAGCTTTTATTTTATTTTATTATTACAGGTAAAATGTCAAAGCCCGAAACCAATGAAGAACATATTCGTCATTGCATGTTGGTTCATTATGATCACTGAGGTTTATAGACTAGTGCTGATAGAAAACAGATGTCAATTTTGGCTTAGGCGATTAAAATGAGATGATAGGGGATTACAGAATGCCTCTAAATCGTGAAGACTCTTAAAGTTTGATGACAACATGGTGAAATCTCTAATTGAATCCGATCCTCGGCAAACTATAGAAGAATTATCACAATTGAAAATGCAAATGTTCGACTCGACAACACATAAACATTTAAAACGCCTCGGAAAAATAAGCAGGATGAGTATTTGGGTACCACAAAAACTGGCCGAGCATAACAAAGAATAACGGAAGGAAACGTGCAGATATTCCTTTGCGAGTAAGAGATCTCAATCATTTTTACAGCGAATTGTAACCAGAGACGAGAAATCAATAGTTTTCAATAAAGTGAGAAGAAAAAATCAATGGCCTTCCAAGAAACAAACACCAGTTCCAGCACCAAAGCCAGGATTAACACTTTGGAAGGTTCTGTAACCCTTTGGCTGCCACGGATGAACTTACCAGAATTGCCGCGATTCTGACATAAAAATAACATACTAAAATGTGTTCTATAATTAATCAGTGTGTGCTATTTGTTTTGACAAATATTTCGTCCTCGTCCTAAGGGCAAGAGCCAATTAAACGACTCTCGGCAGCCCAAGAGTTAATGCATATGGTGGAATTATTCACTAAGGATTATTAAAACCAGAGGGAACCCAGTGGCTCACCGATAGTGTCAGGCGGCTGTGTGCAGAACTTTAACCCTTATAGCCCTTTTACAATGGAAAAATCATTTTATGAAAGAGAATCAGGATTTTAATCGAACTTTTTTCGATTTTAAGAAAGTTTAATGAATTAATATTTAATATTTTTATATTTTTCTGTGTGCCTGTGTGCGCCGCACAATCTGGCCATATGGACGGCGCACCTCCGAGGAAACCATAAGTCCACAAGTGTATTGTCAACAATTAGATAATATTAAAACCAAAGCTGAAGTAAAAACATCCGAATTTATAGAAGATCATTTGAATCGAATAATAAAAAAGTAAAAACGCACGATAAAATAAAAAATCTTTTTGGTTCATATTTTGCATCGAAACATTCTTTCTAGCTTTCATAAGAATGAAATCGTAAAATGACATAAGAAATGGGAAATGGTTTTAAAGAATGATGTTTGTAAATATTTTTTTTAAACAATAATGCGAAAAATATGGATTTCTTTCCGGACAACATAATATTAATAATAATAAATAATATTCACCTTGAGTTTCATTTAAATCTATTTTTTCTGGATTCGTTTGAATCGAATCTTTTCTTTCAGCGTTTAAATTATCAGCAATATTTGCCGGCATAGTCTTACCAGCTGCGTTATAAAGTTTATGAATTGATGAAAAAAAATTATCTTCTTGTTTTCCTAATTTGTGTATGCTACGAAGTAAGACTGTCGAAATTAAAAAAAAGATATTCATCAGAGAAAATATAATAGGACATATTTAAATATAATAAATTTACTTACAAGCACAATTGATGAACAACGAAATATCACTCTGCAAGCATTCCATATAAGCGTCCATACTCGAAGCTGTAGCAATTATATCGAGTAGATATACTACCTCTTGAGGCTCAATCGAATTCACATATTTATCCACGGTTTTTAAAATGCAATCAGATTTCATTTTAAATTCGTGAGAAATGAATTTGATGAAATTTACGGATACGTTAAAATCCTGAGTTTCGATGCATGTCAAAATATTATAAGCCAAATTCAATATCAACAATCTGGTGTCAGGTTCGAGTCTATTATATAATTTTTCAATGTAACTATTCTCAACCCCGATTAAATATTCAATAATCAAATGTGGAAATTCAGAGTTTCCGTCGGAATACATATAACCTAAAGCGTTCAGCAATAATACGTCATCTGGCAGAACATTGGGTTGACCTAATAAAATGTTATAAACGATCATGGCAGCACATGATGCGATTTTTTCATTCTGTCCCATCAATGCGTTCAAAATGTTTGCTCCCAATTTTTCCCAAATTATCGTTTGATTAAACGCATTATTGACGACTAAATTTCCGAGAGTCTGTGTTAATGCTACCATGCACGAATCAAGCTTCTTAGTCACTTCCTCATTCGTAATATCCTCGTTTGGGTGCTGATAATCAGTGAATATGGCCAGCATATCGTCTAATATATTGAGATCTTTACAGATATATGTTTGAATTTTCATTCCGTAAGCGGCGCAGCTTCTGATTAAACGTAAACATTGTTCAGCAACGGCTAATGTTGAGATATTGTAAGGTGCACGCTCCAATTCAATCCTCATAAAATGTAGAACTTCAGCAATTAATCGTAAGGTGTATTCAGAAGCCTTTTTTCTGAGAAGAAATATTAAATATGTTTTTAATATATATTTAAAGTATACAAGAAAATGCATATATCAAAACAATATATGTTAATTATTGATTAATATTAAATATATTAATACTGACGGTCTGGGTCTGCCAGTTTCCTGATCGCGAGAGAGCTGAGCCTCTGCTCGGAGCATATCCTCCACAGCTGCCCATTCCCCCAGCTCCAGCTTGTGATTGATGAGAGCCGCATCTAGTAAAATTTCCTCCAGATACCATGTGCTCTTGTCGCGAGACATGATGTAGATTTTCTGTGCTTACGAGGCAGAGAAAATCAAATCACCTCACTGACAGGTCTGTCACCTGCACACATTTTATGGTTATGTCGGACAAAAGCTTGCCAGAGTAAAAAAATATATTTCATTTCTTTTATTACAATATCACCATGTGATTAGAATTATCACACATCCTAGGATTAAGTAGATTTTAATTGTGCTGCTTTACATTTGTAATTAAAAAAAACATAAATTCATTTTATAAAATATAGAGATGAAACAAAAAAAATTGAAACTGATTTATTGATCTTTATATAAAGTAATAGTAATTTTATAATCAATAATATAATTCATTATTAATTTAAAAGCATATGCCTAAGATGGCCACTATTATTGTACTTTACACCAAGAATACAATCACGACAAAAAATATAAATACTGTCAGGTGATGGCGATGTGCATTTGACGTTTGACCTTTGTATGATGTTAGCGTTCTTCAAGAAACTGTCGCTGGATACTGCACCCCCGCCCCTCGCTCGGCCCGACAAGGAGGCCGACCTGCAGCAGCTTGGCTACAGGGATGATGAGGACCTTAAAGAAACCATATTCGGTATTCATCGCAATAACCATAAAATTAGAATCATCATAGAAAAACTAATTTTTCCCCATATATCTTTCAGCACAGTTAAATATTTTTTATATTTTTATTACAAAAAATAATCATTTAATACACTTTTGTCTGTGTCTTGTTATATACATAATTAAATGTAGATTTATTTAGTATTCAATCTAAAAAATATATCATTTTTATTTACAGATTACCTTCGAAGGATCCGCGATCCTGAAAAACCATCGACGTTAGAAGATCTTAAGGTTGTTTACATAGAAGGAATATTCATCAAACCACCGACCGCTGACAACGTGCAAGTCATACGAGTAGAATTCAATCCTACAGTACCACACTGTTCTTTAGCAACGCTTATAGGACTATGCATCAGAATAAAAATTGAACGATCAATACACCACCTGATAAAATTAGATATTTATATAAAGAAAGGTGCACACACTACCGAAGAAGAAAGTATGTATCATTAACAATTGTATAATACCGTATATACGACGTATTCATTGATTTTTTTTTTCCAGTTAATAAACAGATAAATGACAAAGAACGTATTGCGGCCGCTATGGAAAACCAAAACTTACGAGACTTGGTTGAGAAATGCATCAAAGATGAAGAATGAAACGAATAAATTTTAACGTGTTATACAATCGACATAATTGAAATTGCAATCTTAATTTTAAATACGGTGCTCTAAATATGTGATTTCTTATTATGCTTATGTAACTATCGTCAGTGTTTACTTATCGGTACTTATAATCTGCTTGATGGGTCCATGGGCGGGTGTCAAAAGTCAACAAGTGTGTAAATAATAGAATATGTAGAAGATTTATGTAATAATATTAATAAATATATGATCAACTGATTTTTTTTATCTTTTTTTCTTGATAATCCGATGTTGAAATATTACAGAAAAAAAGGACGCATATTTATGCCCAACTATCGATTTAAGATAAATTACAGTTTTACTCCTTTTAATTTAAGAATTATTAATATTATAAATGGATTTTTGACTCCGCTGTGAAGTTTCATATTTCGCAATATGGCGAGATTGGTTTCCAGCATTGATATGTATATCGTACATTCTCGTTTATCATTATGAAAAATATCAGCGTTGTAAAAATATTATTTATTATTACATACTAAATAATAACAATATGTACTCGCAATCATTTCTTTATATGTATTATACGTAACTTTAAACGCGATAATTATTTTAGTATTCCTCTTCACCACATCTGTATTTTAATCTAATCAGTTGTTTCTTTTAAAAAACTAAGCGGAAACGGAAAATAATTTGTGCAAAAATACAAGCGAATATTTATACAGCTGCAACCAAATTCAATTCAGCAATTTAGCACAAAAAATGCTGACAAAACAATCATGCTATATGTGGTATGGGTGATGACATCCAAAACCATATAGACAGAGGGGATCCGAGCTTCATCCAAAGCTCAAGCTATCTTAGATTTTGTTAACGAGTCTTGTGCAGACACAAATCCCGACTGGGGCCCAGCTCGTCTGTTCCACACCCTCACTGATGTAGAATCATCCATAACTGCAAACCGTTGAGCTTCTGCTCCCGCAGAAATCAGCACTTCTGCACGTTTAGTATTTATGCGCTCAAACGCTCTTCACCATAAGAGGACATTAGAGTAGCTTTCACCTAACCCTTTACCATATTGGACATCTTTGGCCTAAGCAAACATCGCATCATCTCCACACACTGAGTACCCCTTGGCAACATCCATGTAAGCAGCCATCAAATTGCCGCCTCCACTTCGCGGTAAAGAACTGGACCAGATTGCAACAATTTTTATCGTTCAATATCATCAATCAATCAACTGATTGATTGATTAACATTTCCATAATTCAATCGATTGCCGATTCAAAATTTTTCGAACGCTCGTGCAACCGTGCTTCGCACCTTTGGGACAAGAGTTCAAATAAATAAATAAATGAATATTAATAAAAATAATTTCCATTTGATTTTGTGAAAAATACATATTTTTATATTAATAATAGTATTTTTGGCCAAAAATTCTTTCCACAAAAAAAAATCGCCAAGTATACCAGAACAAGTAAAACCTATTTGACAGCCAACAATAAAGTAAGCATCCATTATGGCTACCTACATCAACAAACAAATCTACCTACACAACAACAGAAGTTTCAAACTAGTCAAAAAAACAAGGGACCAAAGGTTTACAATATGTAGATTCAGATTCGAACCCTGCAGCCGAACAATGGAAAAAAATATTAAAGCGCATGTATGCCATAAAACGTATTTATTATTATTTGTTCAAACAGTGAACGTTAGAAACGCATTATTAAATATCAGTGGCATACGGTGGACTTGATGTTGGGTGTGCTGAATGTGGAAAAAAAATATATACAAAAAATAGGTTTTTTTTAATTAATTTTATTATTATTTATACAATAAATCTATTCTTCGTTTTTACGACATACATTTTTCAAATAATACAATGGAGAAAAAAATACTAATAAAACTAAAACAGAAGGGCACACTTTACAATAATTCCATTGAAAAATAGAATTAATGTATAAATAATAATAAAGTTCATTAAAACAACCGTATTTTTTTCCCACATTCAGCACACCCCCCAACATCAACACCACCGTACGCTCCTGCTAAATATCCAAGTTAAAATCTTTTTTTTTTGCTTTCTATCAGAAGAAACCATTGCTCTCAGTGTAGTCTTATACGCGGACCGCGAATAAAAGAGTATTGTGCAAAATCTTCCGGGTGCGGTTGACATAAATTTGTATCCCCCCGCTCATCTACCCCCGTTATCTAATTCATATCATGTTAATAACTCTATGTATTTCGATGGTCTTCAAAACAAAGCGAGGTCACTACCGAGTACGATTGTTCCTTAAATATAACAGGGTTGCAGAATATCTATTTATCTGAAAAAATCATTGAAGTGAATTACATCCCTTTATCATACAAATTAGTTCCCTCACTTGTCGTAAAGACGCCTAAGACTTTAAGCATGCCTAGGATTAAAAGGTATGTATGTAGAAACTTATGATTTGGATTAACTACGTAGAGGTATGTAGAAACACTTATTAGTATCTCTGTCACCAATAATTGATGTAGAGATGCGATTATCCCGGACTAGGTTGACCCGGCTTCCTAGCCATCCAAAGGTAAATACTGGGATAGTTTCTTGAGCCGTTCAAACTCACGCCATCCTTCAGTTCCCAGGCCGTAGTGGCAACGAGGAAACTTGTTTGGATGGAAGCAATGTCACACCCGGCCGATGTTTTAGACTTATTGTTAAGGCGTACGATGTTGGTCTGCCAGTAAAAAAAGAGGCCCACCCTTCTATAAGGCTAGTGGATCAACCTGCACCGCAATTATGTAGCCAACTAATGTTGTTCTTGGCGTGCTTCGAAATGACGGAGGCAACCCCAACACCAACAAGCACACGAAGAATGGCAAAGTAAAAGCCATACCAAATCATCATCATTATGATAATTAGACACACAAAATTAAAAAATTTCATACCATTACTGGATGGATAAGGAGAGCAGTTCACTGTACATTTTGGAATTCAGCTTTCTCCTACTTTAAGAGGATGACTCTTTCAATAGAGCGTGAAGAGGTGAAAATCCTACTTCTTCAAATTCAACAACACACAAAACGGTGTTAATGCAAAAAGGTATAAATGGTGAATTATATATTATTAAATAATACAAAACATATTTTTCTTATTTTTTATTAGAGATCTGAACATAGTTGTTGAAATTTTATATGTACAGTTCACATTACAACTAAAATTAGAGGTAAAGTTAATAGGTACACACTGTTCATTGAAGGAATAGTTATTAGTCATACAATAGAAAAGAAACTCTCGTCGACAGTTTAAAACCGTACGAGAGAGAATTGTAAAAATACATAATGCAATTAACGAGACCTCTAAATAATATATTATTAATAATGATTAGAATAATCACAAATTATAAATTATGCCAATAAAACATGTATATTTATAGATATATATGGATTTTTTTGGCATCGGAAAAAATTTCATATAAAAATTGTTATTATGACAAACATAGTCGACGGGACAGAAAAATACACTTTTTTTAAAAAATTTATTAATAATTGGTGTTCCTATAATAAAAGCACAAATGTTAACGTATTCACCGTACGTAAGCTTACGAAAAAGTGCACATAAATACATACGTTACGCGACCGCACATTCAAACGCGCGGACGAGTCAACATTATTTTAATATTATTTGGATCATATAAAAAGTGAAAATATTGTATAAATATATATTTACTACAAAAACCGTTATATTTAATTATGTATGATTAAGATTTTGTGAATTTTTCACTGTAAAAATATATATATAAATATATTAATTACCACATACAAAAAAAAAAAGAAAATTCTAGCGTATAATTGCACAATTGTGTTTTTCAGTAATATAATAAGCACATGACGATAAAATAATGCATTAAAAATCTACTGATGATCTACTATGATTAGTATATATATATATTACGACTCGTAGAAATGTGAACATTCGCCCGACGGGTTCATGATCCTGTAAATTTTTTCACGAAGCCGTCTAAATGCTGCCGATGGATTTTAAAAATATTTATATTATTGCACGTTTCCTAAAATTGATAGCGTAACATACGAGGACCGTCGAAAAAACATTTCGTATCGGTCTTAAGGCTATTTATTGCAAAATATAATGCACCAATAAACGCTCAATTCGGATCGTACAAAAATATTATCCGAATTATCGCATCGTTTCCATTACGGATTATTTTAATTAGCCTTCAAGTATTATAAATTATGTCAATTATTATATAAAAGACTTATAAAAATAAGCGAAATTACTATAGTTATATAATAATATAGACAACATTGAACTGTATAATGTAACATTCATGCGTTCTTTTTAAAAAACATACACGTGTCTTGTCAAAAGTATAAAAATGCTTGATTCAATACGTGTATACGATATACACTAAGGCACTCCGTACCGCGGGATCAAATCTCGCGGAACGAGAATGAAAATCGGAAATTACATCAAATAGCACCGATTTCCACTTACATTATATTGGATTCTTATTTTATTTTCAAATAATCAGATTATTTAATGACCGAGATGTTACGTGAAAAAATATTTTGAGTGATAAGAATATTAATATGGAATGAAGTATAAGACTAACGAAATAATTTTATTCATCACTGTTATGTCGGTGCGGTACAATTTCAAATAAAATCAGCCAATAAAATAAAACAGATAAAAGGTAACATAAATATAAATATCTATTATTATACAAGTCAAAAACATTATCGTAGAACGAATCCCAAAAAAAATATGCAATATTATTAATCGGGATTCTCTATTGTCAATAATAATAACAAATAATATATCTGAAGCAGCAATGTGATGCCGAAAATAATTAAATATCCAAAAGAGTAATTTTTTTTATTTATTACATAATAAGCTTTTTTCCAAATATTTGGAACGTTAAATAAAATCCAAAATAATAACATTTTAAATGTTACATTATTTTTGTATCATTGTTATTTGGTGTTTGATTAAACGATAGAGCCACACAGTAGACATGATTTGTAAATAAAGTATAAAATTTGCTCTGTGAAAATGATAGATATGATAATATTTAGAATAACAACGTTTGGCACTCAATTGGCGGCAGTCACTTGAGAAATATTGTTAGAAGGGGGCTTCGTAACTGGTTTTTCTGGACCTGGAATAATAGAACGACATAAACAACGCATTGATTTTAATGTTATTGGATTATAATATCACCTTTCACCGGTGAGCCCGAGCTGACGGTTTCGGGTGATGTTGATCCACTATCGATTACGTTGCCTTCCTTAGCATTGGCCGTTTTGTTCGGAACACCATTCTATGGAAAAAAAATTTAATAAAATCCATACAATTTGTACTAATAATTATATACAATGAAACCCTGTTTCTACGTTCCCGGGATTCACGCTTTCCCCCTATTTGCATGCAATTTTATTTATCCCGAATCTACGTTTTCCATCTAATTACTTTTTTTTTGGAGTCCCTTGGAAAATGTGCTCCTGAGAGTCAAAGAATACAGCTTTGAGGCACATATCTCGGCTCACTTTTGATTCACAATGAAAGCAATTTGGAAGTACGAAGAACCATGCTAGCAAACCGGTGCTACTCTGGACTTCAAAAGCATATACGGTCGAGACTTTTCTCAAAGAAGACTAAAGTCAATCTCTAGATGCCTGTCCTAACATACGGGTCTGAATGTTAGGCTTTGACAAAACATGATGAGCGACAACTAGATATCCTGGAGAGGAAGATTCTCAGACGAATATTTTGACCACGGGGAATTACGTATCTGAAGCAACAAGGAGCTGTACCGACTATACAAGGATATACCGGTCACAGCTGTCGTCAGAGTGATAAGACTCTGGTGGGTCTGTCACATGTTAAGGATGCGGGACAGTCAACGGCCAAAAAGGCTTATGGTTAACAAGCCTTCCTGTCTCCGGAGGAAAGGAAGACCACGGCTAAGGTGGTTGGACTGTGTACAGAGGAACACTGAAAATGGAGCGCTATAGTGGCAGACCTGATAAAATGGAGAAGGGTGTTGGACAAGGAGATGGATGGATGGAATTATACATATAAATGAAACAAACCCTATTATTTCTAACTGTTCTTGGTTTTACGCCTTTCGATTGTTTCTCCGGATCGAAATGGCAGTCGAGAATGTCAAGTAATTCCTTCATCTGCTCTTCAGTCGCTTTTGTATCCAAACACGACAATTCATTCGTCAATCCTAAAATAAAACAATAAAATAATACTCGGTTCGGTCGATACATGGAATATAGCATTACGAATTCTATTATATATAATCATTACTACCTTCTAATTTTAACTTATTCCAAATTTCTTGTAACTGTTGATAATTGAAATTAGCTTCTACTAAAAGTCTTCTAAGCGCCGTTGCCTTCATTCTTTCTTCGCGAGAAGTTAAAATCAGCAAAGGCGCAAACACCGGTCTGAAAATATGTTATATTTTCAATAAAAAATATAAGATGCATGCAAAGAGATCGATAAAACGCCAAATCACCTGAACGTATTTTGTCTACTTAGTAAAGATTTGAGTTTAGTGAGCTCGTCTAACTCTCTAGTCGTAGGACGAGTGTATACACGAACTATGTCCACCATGCTTTTATACGAACCATTATCTGCCTTATCTAATTCTACTTGTTCACCTACAAAATATACTAATGAAAATATGCTATTATGCTACCGAATACAGAGAATATTATTCGACGTACCCTGAGAGAGATGATTAGCGACGCGATAGGCCGTCGAAGCGCGGTCCACTGCGCTCTCGAGTTCGACCTGCATATCGAGCAAAACATTGGCCATCATTCGCAATCCAAATGATTTCACAGACGCCCTACACTTGTCGGCGGCCAATGCTTGTCCATCGGCGAACCCGATGACGGAATTTTTGAAACGATCCACTAATTTATACCTAGAATCATTAAATTAATTCGAATCATTCGAATATTAAATAAATCGTGTTACGAAATTACCTTTTCATTGCTTCTAGAAGCATAGGAGGCGCTATTTTACGTGTTTCGTGGTAAATCAAAATTATTCCGTCGGACGACGCATCCTTTTGCTTTTCTAACCATTCTAAAAACTCAGTTAAAGCCGAAATTTCAGACTTTGTTTTTAAAACCTAAAAAAAAATATATCAACCGCTTAGATATCTAATTTCATACGATTTTATTTAAGATACAAGTCATACAACGATGCGGTAAAACAAGGAATTATTTATAGATTAGATAAGATATAATAATACCGTATCGATTATGCTCGATAAGAATATTGCAAATTTTCAGCAAAAAATATATATATTAATTTACCTTATTCGACACATTGTCTTTCAACATCCTGTAACGTCCGATTGTAACGATGCGTATATTGTGCCGGCGCCTCGCTCCCGGATTCATATTACTATGTGGCATAATGTACTGGGAGAATTGTGACGATGGCGTATACCCTGCGATTTGACAAATCTGCAAAACGTATTCAATTATTCAAACACTATTCAACTGATGAAAATATTCAATAGTAAATATTAATATTACGTCGTCGATCAATCGACGTCCCGTTGTATCGATATCCCATCCGACTAGTGTATAATTTCCTGCTGGCAATCCTTCGGGAGCATCCGGAGCCGGTGCGGCTGGTGCAGTGTTTGCGTCTGTTGATACCATATTGATACTGAAATATAAAAGAATAAATAAAAAATTAGATTAATAACACTGAACATATGCGTTATGCTCTAAATTTCATAACCCATAAAAATGAATTATGGAATGAATAAATAAGATATGGCTGAACTGATCAAAGGAGTTGAAAGCGAATGTAAGAAACTAGGACATGAGATCATTATTTCCTAAACCAAGCTGATAATTGTCGATAGAACCAATGAACTATTCAGATCTTATAGATCCAGAGACGGTTGAGGAGCTTCTCTATATCGGGTCTCTACTATGAGTAACAGAAATTGTGAGCCAGAAATAAGAAGTTGCAACGTCGAAGCCGTCGACAATTTGGAATAACAGGGGTATATCCAAAACGACAAAAAAAACGTTTGATGGAGCATCAGGCATTCTCCATTTTAAGATAAGGCATAAAAACCTAGATCATAAAAGGGAAATAAGAGAAAAAATTTAAATCCATTGAAATATTGAATTGAATTATACTGCGTGACGATATCGGACGTGATTCCGTAGATTCTAGGGAACTATGAAGAGCCCAGGCCGCTATACGTGTTATTTCGGTAACGGATGTGCTACCAGAGATGCTCGTAGCATCCAATCAGACGGTCAATTAAATACAAATCGCCCCTACCGAGCCCATGGCTGGCAACATGACCCATATTCGAAGAGCCTAGTTAACCTGGAAGGCAACCATTACAATCCTGGCCTCAGGGTTGAGTCGGACGCAGCTCTACTCATCCTTGAGAGGTGGATAGAATAGGCCCAGGAACGACAAAGATCGCGTAGTGTCCTCCAGATGACAAGACCCGATTCAGGTTAGATCATTTAAATAATAAATAAATAAAAATGAAATGTGGCAATAGCAATGCTTGCTGAGAATACCGTGGCCCTCTAAACGCACAAACATTTTGTTCTAAAAGAATTGGGGACCAAAAATGATGACACACTCTCAAATATATGTCTGAAAAGGATCATTACATACTTTGAACATCTCATCAAAAGAAATGATAGCCTGGAGAAGCTCGTTGCGTTTGGTAACGTTGGAAGGATGCAGGATAGGGCAGGATACCCATCAGCTGGAGAGACCAAGTGAAGACCGCCAGGATCCTGAAGAGTCATAATCAAGATTTGGGTCAAGAGTGGTTATGACCCCCAGGTATGAGGGTGCCTACTCATGAATAATATTTTTCAACCCTAAATATATAATTCCATTTATATTAACTCAGTATACTCTGGGAAGGAAAACCCTAAACTGTTGACCGATAAACGGTCTAGTCTTGATACTTTCGCTCCTCTTTCTACCTCTCTTTGAGGAGGTCTTTCCCGCGATGAAAGGATTGCTATTGTGCGACAAGGTTAATAATCACTTGCGACTCGTTATAAACAGATAACACCCAAAGAGAAAAATTGATATCAAGGTAAACCTCCTCCTACTTGCCTGGACACGGTCGGGAGGGTAAAATCCGATACCAACAGTAGTAGAAGATACACGTTCAATGCAGCAATGGTCTAGAGAGGGAAACTCTTTACAAAGAACCGCATACCAAAACGGCTTGGGACACAAAAGGGGAACTCTCCATATGAAAATTAATGGAGATTTTCAGATTCTGCACAAAGACCAATGACCTCTGAATATCAGCAAGTACCATACAATTTAACTTTGGATATAATCCATAGTTTGAAGTTCTACTTTCAACAATTTATATTCTACTAATTTATTTTTAATGTTAAAAAGGTGTCACATGTTTTGGCGTTGTATTTTTTTACTAGTATAATAAATTTTGGCTCAAAAACAATACCGTTTTGATGACTCGGCTTCCATATTCATGCGGATATGACCCACTGTGACTTCTTTCTATTGCCAGATATAAAAAAAAATGTTAAAAATAAGGTTATGCCAATATGAGGAGCTAAACGCGATACTGAAAATTGTATAAAGTACTTAATTGATTGGAAAAACGCCAGCTCGTATGTATGATGTATCTGATGAGGACAAAATTTAATGGGACAAATTAATATTAATAAATAAGGTTTTAATGAGAACAACGAAAACTCTGCATATTTTTTTTATCAAACCACGGTAGATAGATGGATTAAAGTTCCAAAAATTACAGAAAATCCACGTTTGTTTCGCCTTAAAGAGGGCATGGGGCATCAATAGAATTAACGATTTAAATTATTGATCAGTCGTCCGTTACAATCAGGATCGTATTATAAAAATGTCATAAAAATAGTTTTTTATGATAGGATTGCGACTGGGTCTAGGCTGCATCAAAATAAAATTTACTCCATAAACACTCGACTGATAAGAACGATACGTAATAAAATAAATAATTATAATAAGTTATAACAATTTATGACTAATATTATGAAGTAAAAATTTTTCTAGAACGAATAAAAAAATGTTAAATATTTTACAGAATTATTCCAGAAACATTTACGATTATATAAATATTTACAGGCAACAATAACTGAGAGCATTCATATTTTTTAAAAACCTAATTGAATGAACAATAATAATTATAAAAAATATATAATTTATACCACCGGATTAAATAAGAGCTATTGATGATATAACGATTTTATTTATATTAAATTGTAATAGTACTCGACATATATGATAACTGAACATTCAACATAGAGTATTAAATAAGATAAGAATTAATTAAAACATATAGTTTTCGTCCATCAATTACATTAACTGATTATCATCGTTAATTAATCAATCCAATTAAATACTGATATGATATTTTAAAGTTTAATTTTATAATTAAATATATTTCTATGGAGAACATGCGGGAAGAGTTCAACCCCCTGGAGGTCATTGACCTGAAAATTTAAGAGATCGGTTCAACCAGCCATAGGGTGATTCTGCAGTCGGGGGCTTCAGTAAACCGGGAAGCCGGGAGGCCGTGAAGCCGGTGAGCACGAGGCCGGTTCCCAGTTTACGGAAACCCTCACCAGGGGCTTAATAGGGATGAGGGGGCAGAGCCCTAAGTTGGTGGCGAGCACAAACCTGCGGAGGGCGGGGCGGGGCGACACGTGCCGGCGGCTGACTGCCAGACACAACCTCACACGCGTGCTCGCGAACACACTTGTCGTCGGCGACGCGTGTTCGGAAACCCGGCCCACGTGTGTTTTCCAACCATTTTCGATTTTCAAAAACGATATTTCCGTTTCTAATGACACATTAGCATTTAAAAACCGACCAATATTATTAAAATTATCATAAATAACTAAAAAAAATCGTATTGTATGTATATATCGTATAATAACATTCGAACACAAAAAAATGTATAAAAAATAAATGCCTCTTTATAAATACAATCTAATTTGCATAAGCAATCTAAGGTACAGTATATTAATTCTGCATACAAATAAAATTCAAATTCAATGCTTTTTTTCATTAATAAAAAATCTAGGGAGTAAAATACACTTATTTATATTTATTTCAAGCTGTTAATTGATTCCAGAAGTATGTACTTAAAATAGAATAGATTACTCTTATCTAAATATGTTATATTGACAAAAAATATACAAAATGAATGTCATATGTTGTTTTATATCTAGTATTTTCATGGATCATGTTTAATTCTTCATTTATCTGAAAAGTATAATAGTATGTAGAGAAGGTCTAGTGGGAATATTTTTTTTTATTTTATTTTATATTTTGTTATCAAATTATATTCTAAATTTTGAGAAAAGGTGATAAAACATTCACTTTTGAAAATTTTCAGCAGTAAATTATCCCTAATGATATTTTATATAAAGTTACTACCAAGCGTGTAATTTCAAGACCGCATAACATTAAAATCAGTTATTATATTAATATTTAAAAACTTATCCATTTTCAAATCAAACAATCACATAAGTTAAATATACAAAGAAGTAATTTGTAATCATATTTATACTCTGATAATATATTTTAAAATACAATATTATATAAGCAAATACGAAAAAAGGTTACAAACTTGTTGTTGACATCATAAACTTAGATAAAATGAGAACATTTAATCACCTTGATATATTTATTGCATAAATATGTAAAATTGTATCTGGTGTGTTTATACATTTTTAGCAAAATAAATAAATTATTGTATTATATAAGTTGTTTTATTAACAATAACATATTATTAAAATTATATATAGGCATCTGTATGTATTGCATTTTTCAGCAAATCTGCTTCAAGTATGGCTTGATAAAATTATTTCATCAACAACTTAGATGTCGCTTCTATGTCGAATGCTTTAATAAAATATTAACAATTTATTAATCCTTTAAATTGTAGATAATTTTTAGACGTAATGATAGAGATAAATTTAAGATAAATATACAATGTGTAATCGCAGAATAAATAGAATTGATTAAACGAGCAAAACCAATTTTCTATACCCCACACCAAATTAGATTTTCTCGTTAAAGAAGCCATAAAAATACTTTTTTCTTTGCTATTTCCTACTCGCCCACATATCGGGAATAGTATAAATAAATATTTATCTATTTTCGATCTCTATTCTGTCATTAATCAGATTCATTAAATTCAGGAGGCTCCGGAAAGAAATATAAAATTGCGTTTTATACGGGCTCGTTATCATAAAATGGAAAACTTTAATAATAAAACCGGGAAAATTTATTGCCCGGAAAAATATGCTCGGCAATAAAATGTGTTGACATAATTAATCACTCTGACTTATTAATCTTCTGGAGTGGTTAACGAATTCGAAGGGATTTAATTGCGAAACTTATCTCGGTATCGATTCGACCCTGACCCTGGCAGCGATTTCTAATATCGAATCTCTGTTCGTTTCTTCGGCGTATTCATATCAGAGTTTTATATTAAAGATTCCACGTCTAACAATGAGACCGAAGGGTTTTAATACTTGTCGAAATTTGCATATTATTGGTATAGGCAGAGGTTTTGGGCCATGATTATCGCACAGACACAAATACACCTTGGCCTCGAATAACACGGACATATCTTTCCAGAAATACGGCGTTTAATAAAAATCCGTGTTATACGAGATTTGAAGTTCATACAAAATTAGTATTAGCGTTCCAAAAAAATATAGATATTTTATAATAAATAATCGACAAAATATACATTTACATATTTATTATAAAAACATGAATAACATGCATAAAATAGATCATTATTACATAAGGTGACCATTTATTTTTCACACCAAAGCGGGATATTTACAAATTTTTAGGACTAATTTTAGCATCTATTGGGTCGTTCGGAAAGTCATTTCGTTTTTTCCCAACCGAGGAATTAATTGTATTTTTTCATAGCCAACTTCAGACTTAAGCCGCATAATCATTATATATTTCGACAGCTGATATAGCAAGGTTTGTTTGTGAAAAAGTTCGATTGATTCTGCGCAGTAGTTTTTGGTTGGTACGCTTTCAAATATGGAAAGTGAAAAGCAGCATTTTCGCAATATTTTACTTTTTTACTATCGAAAAGGTAAAAATGATGTTCAAGCAAGAAAAAAAATGGAGAAGATGTATTGACAGAACGCCAGTGCTAAAACTGGTTTGCAAAATTTC
>JAGXCT010037197.1:100266-114789 GCA_022495035.1 Philopotamus ludificatus | reverse complement strand
CAGACACTGTTTACCGATCCGTCACGGCGGCTCGAAACCAACGGCGTCGTCCGAAGAGGGTCTATTTACGGAAAGTAGACCCCAAGAAAAAAAATCGGTTATTCATTGAATAAAAATAGTTATGCAGGATATACTTCATAATTTGATCGATATTTTCGATTTTTTTACTAATTAATACGACGCGTACGAGACGGGTGAAGTTGGCAATGTCCCGCCGCAGACTGAGGATACGTCACTGTCTCAGAGTTCTAGTGGCACTTGTCACTAGTACGGTTTCACTCGCACTTACACATCGTACCGGATGCGAGCGAGAAAAACATCATTTTTTGCAGTTGCGGACAATAAAGGGCAATGATTATTTATAATATTTATTCTTTAGACATTTTTAGACAAATACCAAAAGTTTGTGACATGTAGGATTTATTAAAAGAGTTATTCGATAAAAATCAAAAACTTGGGGTACCATATACATCGTCACAACTATCTTTTAAAACGCATCATAGTATTGAGTAATCGTAAATTGAGTAATTCTTCTGCACTACAGTATTTGGACGTCAAAAACAAAAATGATTCGTAAAAAAATTGAAGAGATGTCCTTAATTATTCTCCGTATTCATCAGATTTTATTCCTTTGGACTATTATCTTTTTAAGTTGACGAAGGAACCGCCAAAGGGCAAAAAAAACAATAATCTGAGTCAAGTTTTTAAAACAATTAAAAAATAAATGGTATTCTTTTTGAGGGCCTTAATATTTAGACTAGAAATATAGTAGAAGCTTTTATTTTTTTACGAGATATATTTTTTCGATCATCTTTGTCGTCCTGGAATAGTTTATCCATTTTTTTTTTAAATTTTTTGTTGCACTTTAGATGGAACTATTGTGGATTATTATTGAAATTTAAGGATACATCTAATTATCATATAAAAATTAGAATAAATAAATGGCTAAACTAAGACATGGTTTAGCTGCATCCTTTGAACTTTCATTGCCCGATTTAATCTTTGAAATAAATATTTACATCTGCGTTCTGTTGCAATTGATTGAACATTTCCGTAATAGTTTCTTCCGATAAAAAGCAATATTAAAAATACCTTGGGTAGACATAATGTATAATAATATAAGTATAAGTATATAAAAAAAAATAAAGTTAATTAAAAGATGGTCTTAAATATATCTCAGATCGAATTGTGCGAACGGTGATATAAAAAGTTGGTATATGTATAATTTTCTTGAATGGCGTTTCGTTTTTGATTTTCAACAACAGATGTTTACATAAATCGCGAGCAAATCATCGAAATAAATCTTGGACCTTAATCTCCTCATCGTCTTTGATTTTTTTTCCTATTTTCAATGCTCAAAATCTATTTACGAAGTAACCTTTCTTCGCGTCGTGAATCTATTTTGGCGACTCGCTTTTTGGACTTTTTACTACCGGTGCTTTGACTTTTGACCAATGTTTATATAATAAACAAATATATATTTAAACAACAAAAGTAAAATAATATAAAACATAGAAAACAATTCGGATTTAAATATGAAATTTTCATTCACAACACATGATTTTATTTATTTAAACAATTTAATGATTATTTATTTGATTTTTAATTATAAAAAATAGTATTTAATAATTGTTTTGTTTATGAAAGCTGTGATATGATTAGTTATCGCGTGACAGACTCGAGTGTGACGGGAGCGCGAGATGCTGATGACCAGCTCGGCCGACGAAGATCGACTGAAGACCAGGACGCTATTTGTGTCCACGTGCTGGAGACATGCTTCACCATACAAATTGGATTTTTAGTTTTATTGTGACACCGGATTTAAGTGGTTATTTGCAATGCGCTTTTCAGAATCTGTCGCTGAAATAAAAGACGCAATCATAAAAAAATATTTATTTAACGTTTTATTTATGAATGTCTTTCTTTATATTCGAGATAAATATTTATATTTATAACGCACTATTCATAATATATTCTTCCAAGACAGATCAATAGCATATACAACGTCCGCTAATGCGATAAAATATTTTTAAACCTCATCAATAAAATTGTTATTCGATCCATTTATTCATCGAGATGATTGAATCGGTCGGAATTAACTTCGTCCGCATTCTTCGTCTCAATCATTTTATTTTATATATTTGGAACCTTTCCATTTTATAAACAAAAATATAAAACAAGCCGAAAAAATTTTAACATGCCTAAAAAAGCATAATAAAACGTGCTGAAAATATCCTTCATGATTTTTAATGATGTTAATAAATATTCAGATTTATTATGCATTTCAGTATGGCAGCATTTCGTGCATATGTTAGCAGTGTTTATTATAAGATTAATATCTCATAAGATTAATATTATTAATATAATTAATTAATCTTAATTTTTAAGGAGAAATTATGCATGTGCCTACCAATAGCTGAAGAAATTGGCAAGATCGTGGCAGTCGAATGGTCTGTGCAAGCTGGGGTCCTCGGCTATTCCGCTGTCGACGTCCTCTCCCTCCGACGACGACGACGCCGAGGACGACGATCCATCATCATCCGCAACCTTGTCCATGATTTCCACACTCTCACTTTGTACACTCGTCATATTCATCAGACACACACGTCATTCGATTAACACTTTCTTCACTTCAGAATATCGGTTAGTTCGTATACGTGATGCAGTTGTCGTACCCTGTGTACCACTGCAACAAAATGTTGCAGCAAGCACAAGGATCTATTTTCGTATACTAGCAGATCAATAGTTATCTAACAATATTACAAGAACTACTTTTTTGTGTTGCGTTAACCGATTAAATTACTCGCTATAATATATCTCTGAGATTTATTAAATAATATTTATATTAATCGCTTGAATAATATCTTAATTTAACATATCATAACCGTCTTGATTAAATTGCATAATTTATATTATACCACGGATTTAATGTAATTTTATTTTATGACGTTTCGATGATGTTTAAAAATGAAATTTGCGATAGTGTGATACAGGTTTAATGGCCTGCATTGTCATTTGTTAGTATAGTGCAGTACCCCAAGAGTTCTAGAACTAAAATAACTGCCGCACTCACTGGCAGCCACATTCCTTGCTCTCCCGTAACAACGCCACGATGACATTTTCCTGCTATTTTAATGATTATAATAGAATATTAATGCCAGCTAGATAATATGCTGCTTATTTTCGAAATACGATATTTATATTTAAACTTAATTTTTGTATATAAGTCATCTTATACGTGCGTATTTTCAGCAAATTCAATAGATATTAGTAAAATCATTATTAGAGAAAATTGTCTGATGATTACATTG
Source organism: Philopotamus ludificatus (assembly GCA_022495035.1). Classification (NCBI taxonomy): domain Eukaryota; kingdom Metazoa; phylum Arthropoda; class Insecta; order Trichoptera; family Philopotamidae; genus Philopotamus; species Philopotamus ludificatus. Next base: position 111,478 of record JAGXCT010037197.1, on the reverse strand, counting down.
TCAAAAAATTACTAATAACAAGGACAGAGAACCAATTAGTTAATAATACATTTCATTATCATATTTTCTTAACGTAGCCGTTCCGATGGGGTCTAAATGGGACCCCATTTTTTTGATTTTTCGCGAATAACTCTTTTAATATAAATCTATATGTCACAAACTCTTTGTATTTGTCTAAAAAGATCTATAGAATAAATATTATAAATAATCATTGACCTTTATTTAAAAATGACAATATTCGCCTTTGTTGCCACGGGCGCGATGTTTTCCTTCAAGTGCGAGTGAAACGCGTACTAGTGACACGTGCCGTGAGAATTTGGCGGTCGATCTACCGGCAGCGTGTCCTCAGTCTGCGGCGGGACATCTCCGTTACGTTAATATATTGATGAAGAATTTGCTTGGGGTCTATTTTTCATAATAAATGGACCCCTTCAGCCAATGCAGTTGGTTTCGAGCCGCCGTGACGGATCGGTTAGCCATGCGTATGTAATAATTACTATTATTATTATTGGATTGATGCAAATATTTGACTTTGTTTATGTGCAATAAAAACATTTTTCTAAGCTATTTTTTTATTGATTTAATCAATCAACTTATTAATACCATTAGAGTAAAACTCCCTTGACTTTGAAGCAAACATGCATTAGTTTTTATCTGCTCGATTGCATCGAAAGTAATCTGAATAAATGATATATTATAATAACTTCATTAAATAAGATAGTGTTAAAACCCACTTCTTCTTCTAATGTGCCATATTCGAGTTTAAAAGTAAGCGATCTACTGAGCTATTATGTCCTTTGTTTTGCAAGCTGGGAGTATTCTAAACTTTTCAAATTGATCCATTGGCGAATGTTACGAAATCGACACCTTTTTTTTATCCAACTACCCTTCCACTTCCCCCCTGTAGTCTGTCAAGATGGCAATCCTTTATGTGTCCAGAATTTCTATTGCTTTTAACGTAGTGCAAAAGTTTTCGATCGTTTGATTGGGTTGATGCAATAGTTTTAACGGTTTTTTATAAGATAAAATCATTATCTATTGATTTAATTAATTAAATAATCATCATTTTTATAACAATCTCCTACCTTTCTATTAATTTAATAAATACCGCCGGATTAAAACTTTCTTGACTTTGAAGCCAAAAATCTACTAAGGATTTTGTCGGAATTTTATAAACCACCTTTGTGTCTGTGTCAAACTTTGAGGGCAACTTCTCCATAGACATTATAGATGTTTTTGGCTGCCATAGAAGCAGTATTGCGTTTACAGAATTCATACAGAACACAATGACGTAAAAATACTTTTATCAATCGACATTTTGGTAAAATATAAGGGTACTACTGTAGGCTGGCTAGAGACCAAAACTGAATATAAAATAGGGAGGAAGAATCCTTTATTTAAGAGCAAAAGTTTAAAACTGCAATTATTCATCAGTTCCGAAAAAAAGCTTTTTCAGTTAGGATCCTACAAAACGTTTTAACTTTTGCAGCAACCCAATATAATATCTAAAAACGATTCTTTAACATTCTTCAGCAGCATCACATGTTAGAGACGGGTGTTTCGTACACAAGTTAGTTAAAATAATATCAATTATTAAATAAAGATTTTTTATAATATGTTTAATATATAATATTTTAATAAAGAGCTAAACTGTATGATATATTATTTTTATTATAATTAAATTAAAAAAAATGTTGTGTGGCAGCATTATTAACTTGGTAGTGTTGCTATACTATCTACCCGCCTTCATTCATTTGTTTTTGTTATGCTGGTCCTTTTAAAAATTATAATTGATCGAATAATTCTATATTATTGAGTAATTTTTCAAGTTTAATTAAAGTTAGCCGAGGTTTCAACTTTGATCCTATTATTAGTGTCATGGGCCAATCTAGAAGGAAGCGTTATAAAACTGTCGTATTCGCCACTCTGTAGCATGGAGAGCTATAGAAGGGTTGACTGTATATAAATTGTTATATTCATAAATTTTAAAAATCAAATTATTTTATTTTTATACCATTAATAATGTTTAATTACATGAAAACAAACATCACAAATAATTTGCCATTTGTTTTTGTGGCGCAAAGTTACCCCAGGTGTGTAATATATATTTTTACAAAGGCAACACTTTAGTTCACGTGATTTGACATATCGATTCGTCTCTTAGCAGTCATATGACAGAAGGCTAAGGCGTTTGTATTTCATCGAATTTTGTTGGTGACTATCGAACAGCCTTCAGCCATGGGTGCTTCCGCAGTTTCGTTCATCGTCTTCACGGTGTTATGGGGAATCGTCGGCATCGTGCTTCCCATCATCACCCCAAAGGGCCCGAATCGGGGGTAATACTCACGAAACATATTTAGCATGTTACTTTAAATATTGAAAGATTTAAGTTCATTTCACCACTAGTTAATATGTATTACAAAGTTAAAAACCCTGATTAAATCTGTCAATATAATAGGTTGGGTTCACCTATAATATTTAACCAAGTGCCATATTTTATTAAGAAAGTAATTGAAAAGTTTATGACCAATAATTAAATCTTATGTAATATCTATGTTTTATTTTAGGATTATGCAAGTTATTTTCATGTTAACTGGAGCAACATGTTGGTTATTGTGAGTAATTCAATATCAATAAATATGTCATCATTTTATAATAATAATTCATATTTTACTTTCCAGCTGGCTATGTTGTTATATGGCACAAATGAATCCATTGATTGGTCCCAAACTTTCCAATCACACACTCTTATTGATAGCCAGGGAATGGGTACGTACATATTTCTGCGTATAGCTAATATTTTGTTAAATAATTTATTATAATTTGATTTATTGTTTCAGGACGGCATTGAACTCGTATAATTTAATATGTATATGTTTGTATCCTAATTACACATTTCAAAAAAATGTAATAAAATGTGTCATTCCATTTATCGATCAATGTTCATAGTATTTATTGTTAAAATATATAGATACTGTTGTTAATGCCATCACTGTCGCTACACATGTTTAACCCTTTGGTTGCTATGATTGTTGTTTTTTGAAACCTTTGTGAGAAATTATTTTTGATAAAACACATTGTATTACTTTTAAACGTACTATCTTTATTTTCATTGTGCGTGGCATTTCAATAAAAAATTGTTGTATTTACCTATTCAACCTTATGATATCAATAATAATTGCCATTAGTATTTCTCGTTATAATAAACAATAATATATCATTGTTTAGCTCTAAAGGGGTTATATATTAATGTATATTATTGAAGTTCATTTTAATAATTTTGTTTATTTTCATGGATAAGTTTTTTTTGTGTATAAAAACCATTTTTTAATATTACAGTATTAATAAATGTTATTATAATGTAAATAAAATTAGAAATCTATCAGTTATATTGGAGTTTTTCATTTACTTGTTTCTAGGCTCCATATTAGTAAATTTGAAGAGTTTAAGTACGGAGAGGTAAATATATTTTTTAAATCTGAAGTGAAAATATGGCTAATTGTTTAATATTTAATCAAAGATAAAATAAAACATGAAAAAACAATGTTTTGACAGAATCTCTGAAGGAGCTAAACGATATATCAAAAATAACCGTTCTAAAAAGCCCCAAAGATTGAAAAAAATTGAGATCTAAGTCCTGCTATCGTGGATGTTACCGTCTACCCCAATTGGCGTGTAATGATGATGCAATAGCGGGTGTGACTAATGATATCCGATATAGTTCCTCAGGAAAGTCTTACTGTAAAGAAAGTATTCGTAGGCATGAGTATGATGAGCAAGATTGCTGACTTGAACAAACGAACAATGCACAAACAGAAGTTCAATGGTCTGTGGGTATCTCTGATACCCACAAACCACTGAACCAAACAGAGATTCAAAAATGTAACGGTTGAAATCTCTATTCTGTGAACATCTCTGTCTAATTAACACAAAGTGATCCAATAACAAAAATCTAGTTTAACATTAATAAGAAAAAGGATATCGAGAGATATCTGCGAACGTCCTGTTCAATCTACGTAGAGGGAACATTTTCTATTAATTTGTAGACCAGTTTATTGTTTTTGATCGATTGCATAGATGAAAATTCTTGTTCTAATCTGTATGTTGTAATGAAACAATATACATAATTTTTGCAAATTTCTTATTTCTGGGAAATGTTCAATGGGTAATGTCCTAGAGATTTTTCAAGATATTTGGTACAACTGCTATCATCCACAGAACGTTTACTTTCAAGTGTAGAAATTGACTTAAATCCTGATTTTCTAACTGGAAGAGGAACAGTTTGAATTTCATTTTAAACGAATTGATGCTAGTTACTAAGCTACAAAATAGTTTATTAACGTTAACTAATAATCCCAAATCAAAAAGTCAGTTGTTATTTAATAATAAGATTTTTTCATCGGGTAGTTCTTTTTTCTGTTCTAAAAAATTATAAACATGGTTTTTCGATTTTCAATTTCAAAGTCTACTCAGAAACAGGTCTCTAGGAAGCCGGTGGACCTCATAATGACGGGCAAGTCATTATGAGGTCCACCGATATGAACAACTCACAATATTCTCTGAACTTTCGTCTGTTTAATGCTCTTGCTCTAATTTTATTCACAAAATTTCACAACCGGTAACATAACCTAGTGCATATTTTAAGTATTTCCACCCTATACCTCTTGGTATATAATCCAGTGATATTTTAATACAGGACGATTTAATAAAAATTCAAGCAAAGTTACAGCGCCATTTGTTGATTTTACCTATCATTGATGACGCTCCGTCAGTGTACGCACTGATAAGTTTACTATAATCTAATTTTAGATTTACTATGCATGATTTCACTTTTTCAAATCTTGTTTTATCAAGAAATGACTCCCGACTGGTAAGTTGAAATATGCCACTTGTAATCTTGTTATGCAACAATAGGTTGGCCTTTAGACTAAAAATAATCGGTGGACCTAAGGATTCATCAGTTATCTAGAATATATTTTTTTAAACTTAAGGTTGAGCACGTTTTATAATCATTTATTAAATAAAGAACACACGTAAAATAAAACAAGGTGGAATAATAATATTTTTTTATTGAAATTAACAAAATTATAATTATGTAGAAAAATGTAAACTTTTTTTCGTACAATCTACCTTTCATCGCTAACAACGTCGGAAATGTTACATAATGTATCAAATACTTTCATATGTATATTTTAGAAACTAATAATTATAGCTCTGTGGAAAAGGTTGGTAACTTGGCGAAAATTAATTAAAAATCCTCGATAAAAACGATGAATTTAACAGCAAAAAGTAGAAGCCCTTAAATTCACATTCTACGTAAAAGAGCAAGCAAATATAAAATTTAAAATTCTATATACGGATATATGAAATTTTCCATTCATGCAATACAAATATTGACCGAGATATAGTTGCGACATGAATTGTTTACTTGTTATGATTTAGAATGTTTTAAGTAATAGCCATATTTATGAAAATTAAGCAAGACAAATTCAGATCGGATTACCATTTATTTTACATGTCGCTTACATTTTTTTTCTGCGATTGTTTCAAAACATTCACACTTGTTATATAATACATAATAATAACAATATAATCTTTTTAACAATTAAAATATTCAAGAAAAATTAGAGGTATAACAAAACATATGTAACTTACTTAAATACTTTAATATAATACGTATTGAGCGTAAGAAGCGATTATAATTTTTAGGATGTTCACCTACGTTGATAATGTGGTGATGGTGGTGATATGATTTCAATATGATTAAATAGCATCCGTGAATATGTACGCGATTTAAGTACATTATCAATTGGACAAAGAAATATCTTAAAATGATTAATTACATGAAACAATGAAATAAATTATCATCTTAAATATTTTCAGTATGAATTTATATATTAAAATTCAATATATAATTTTAGCAAAAAATATATGATTTAAATTTAATGAATGTTTCCATCGGCCTGGTAAATTTATTTTGGAATGATTACAAAATTTTTACAAAAACATATTTATTTAAAAAAAAAATTTAAGAATCTCAAATACTTAATATAAAATTAAATATAAATCTGACTTAATAAAAAAATATTTAATTTCTTGAAAAAAATATTGATTAAGATATAATGATAGAAAACCTTGTGGTTAAATGACTTTCTTTATTTCCTAGCGGAACTCTTCGGTTTTCTAATGAATCTATATACCACTGGGCAAAAATATTTTTTTTTATTTTAAAATTATATACTTTCTTTGCAATAGAACAAAATAATCTAAGAAATTTGATTTCTTATAAATAATGAGGTATTTCTGGAATTAATTTTTCACGGCCACATACAAAATTATAAATTTAATTCTAATTATGTACAGAGGATTTTTAATCAGATAAAGAAAAAAAATCTACTGGCGTTGATATTTCCTTGCGTATCTATATTATCACAATGGTGAGAAAATATGATTATATTTTCATTGCTTAAACACTAACCATTTTATATTATCACAAATTTATTGTAATATAAATAGTTTTATTCCTTATTACGTCCATTCTGGCTGGAAAAAAAATATTAATATAGATAAATTCTTAGTATTAATTATTCTTTGGCTTAACATTCCATTTTCTTGGGAAAAATATGGCAAATAATCGGTAATGAATTATTATATGGCAAACAGTGTCAACTGGTATAATTAATTTTACAAGTTTGCTCTATCAATTGGACCAAATCTTTATAAAGCACAGATTCCCTCGATGCGAATTTGCATATCATTCGATGATCCAATGGTATTCCATAAAGATATCCTACACCGGGATCTATAAAAAATGCATACTTTAATAAGAAATATGTTAAAACGTATATAATGGAATAAAAAATCATACCTGCAGTTGCCGGAAAAACAATTTGTACCAAAACTCCGTTCATATTTGTTGGGATTGTTTCGGTGTAGGAGACAACAAGTGGCGGTGCTTTTGATTTTCTATGTTCGCTCGACGCCTTTAACGCATCGATAAATTCACACTGCAATTTATGGACCATTGGAGAGCCTAGAAATATATTTTTGTTTTATTAAATTAAATATGATTCTGAATTTTCTGAAGAATTTGAGACACAACGCGGTTTAAGACGTGCATGAAGATAAGAGACTTCGGCGCGGAAACATCCGGCACCATTTTCACAAATCGGTGTAGCTTCTAGCCTATGTGGACAACATAGACATTGTGGCCAAATCTCTGGCGGCTTTCATGGATGTAAACCAGCGAATAATGAGAGCGGCAATGGGCATAGGACTGAGGTTCAATGAGACCAAAACAAAATACATGCCCATATGTCAAGGACGAATCCTTGACATATGGGCCCATGAGAGGTGCCAAGTACAGCTTCAAATCCGTCCAGGAGTTCACATATCTCAGATCACTGACAACAAAAAATAATAAAAACCAATTTAGAAGTCCGAAGAAGTTTCATGCTTGCAAATCGGTGCTACTTTGGATTTCAACTGTATCTACGGTCGAGATTTCTCTCATAGAAGACCAAAGTCAAGCTCTATATGACCCTGATGAGGCCCATCATAACATACAAGTCAGAATGCTAGACTGTGACAAAACAAGATTTTGATATCCCGGAGTAGAATTCTGAGACGGATATTTGGAGCTGTATTCGATGATGGAACAATTATGTGTCCGAAGCAGCGAGGAGCTGTATTGACTATACCGAGATATACCGGTTACAGCTGTCGTTAGAGTGGCTAGATCCTGATGGGTCAGTTACGTGTCAAGGATGTGAGACAGCCAGCCACCGAAAAGGCTTATAATCAACAAGCCTTCCTGTCTCCGGTAGAAAGAAAGACAAAGGTCCAGGTGGTTGTAATGTGTACAGCAAAACGCTGCATCATTGATAATGACCAGATCGGATGAGATGGAGAATGATATGTGATGAGCCCAGGGACCTACACTGTTACGATGATGATACTTAAAACTAGAAATATATTTTTTGAATGTATATATATATACCTGTTCGAACTTCAACAATTTCAACTGATGGTTTTACGAAAGGTGATGTGAAAAGATGTGCTAATACGGAGCCGTGTTGAGGAACCGAATAAAAAACGATGGTGTCTGTATTTGAAAACAAGTTGCCGGATAAACCATCTCTACGTCTCCAAGCTAAAAGACAATTAAATATAATAAATAACATTTATTGATGGTATACGAATAAACTGAAATTGAACTTACAATCGATAAATATTTGTTTGATAAACAATCCTCCTTTTGAATGAGCAGCCCAGAGTACAGGATGTTTTCCTACGCCTAAATTTTCTAACTGCCGGGCCATTTCTAACGATTTTTCTTCCAAAGATGTTCTGTAATAAAATATAAATTAGATTTAATTCGAATTATTATTACATTTTAAATTGATTGATTGAAATATATACCTATTGCACGATTTAGTCCAAATAGGCATCCATAGAAACGTGGTATAATTTACGGAAATGATGCGAGTGTACGGACAATCTAACGGTAGCCAATCTCTCGGCCAACAAGCAGACAGATTTCCCGGATCGGAATTATCCAGCATTTTCTTATAGAGCGAGCAAATCTCTTTGACGAAATTCACCATAAATTTAACAAAGAAAAAGAGAAATCTGCTTATTAACAGCGGCACATTTCCATAAACCTCCAGATACTTGAGCCTCTGTTCGCTTAAATTTTATTCGTTTAAAAATGTTTCATTGTTCATATTGTTGTCATCGCAAATACAAGGATTTCCATCTTGATATACGTCCATATCGTCGATATCGTCCTCAGACGAATTGGCGTCGCACGCATCGTTAGACGATACACTATTTCTATGATCGTTGCAGTGTGAAATATCATTTTCGAACGATTTATATTCAAGGTTATCACATGTGAACTTAATATAATTAATATTATCGTCTATATCTAAATTAGAATCACAGTAAGTTTTAGGTTTAAATTGTTTAGAATCGCAATCGACTCGTTGCATTAGAAAATCATCGTCGTCGTGCGACAACTTGGTCATACAATTAATCTCCGTCATGCTATCGGAGCTGATTAAATTCGGCTCCGACTTTACTTCTCTTACGCCATTATTATATTTTGATTTTTTCTTTCGTATTATTTCGCACTTTGAACATTTTCGTTGAATGGAATTTGTCGACGACACGGAGAGATTTCTTCGCAATTGAATTTTTTTCACTTCGTTGTGTTCGTAAACGCCCTGTCTCCATGTTTTATACGTTGAACCTGGATAATGAATAATATATAAAGTTAACAACATCGCTCAATTAATTTTTATAAACGTTATCCATTTATTTAAATATAAATATTGTTTTCTCTTCACTATAATTTTATGAAATAAATTAAAATAAATGGAGATTCACCATGTAATCCATGTATAATGATGACATCACCACGACGAGTCCCAGGTGGAGGATCATACAGTACTTCACATTCTATTTTATCTTCATATTCGCCGTGATTAGCAGATATTTCTATCGGTTGTCTATTTACTGAAATGCAAATACAAAATGACTAATTTGTTTACGGATGATTATTTTTAATAAACATACCTTTGTTCACTGGCAAGTTTGAAACAAATGCATAGATTAGCAGAGTGGCAGATCTTAAAAACTCCGGAAATTGAATTCTAATCATAGCAAAATACTGCCTGAAACCAAAAAAATAATATGAAATATGCATAAACGTTCACAATTCTACGATCATTCATAATAATTGATTCATTCATAGGCGAGATATTTTCATGAGATTGTTCTGGCGTCTATCGAAGCAAATCTCTTGGATCAATGCCCAAAATTGAAACCTATGTCGCTATTTATTTTAATATCACACGATACATTATAGCCAAAAAGTAAATACATACAATTATCGAACCGGTAATACATAGATCATAGGCGCGATGGTATAGAAAAAAAAAACACAAACATCGTCGACGACGTGGAAATCTAAACACATCTGTTTATTGCGAAGGAGTAAGCGGCGCGACCTTGGCGGATTTTCAAGGTCATGGTATACTAACTAGATTTACGGTGATACATATTGGATTACCAAGGTTGCAGCTATCAGTTCACAACGAAGAGAAGCCATTAAAATACCGGGTCTTTCAGATGCGCGTAACCGTAAATTCTACATTGTTTGGCAGTGATACAGACATCGCGACAAAACTAAGAAATCAGAATAAAACTCGAGTTTTAGCAAGGGAAAACTATTTTTAGCGTATATCATAAATAACAATAATCCCATGTACAAAAATTGGGTCGAGTGGTTCCAGTAAAATTATCAAATGCTTTATATCTGTCGAAGAAAAATTGATCGTATTACTAAATATGTAACAATCGTGAAGAAATATTTTACAAGGCCTCAAAGCAATACTTCTTTGTACATTTGAAATCTAGATACGAATTGATAAGGTACGTTTTCCATGATAAGTAAATTATAAAAAATAATCAATTTATGAATTATTATTATTCTAAAAATACGTATATGTTACAAAATATATATCCACATCAATCAATTTAATAACGTTAACTAAGAGGTATGTCCTAATTTAGGTATCATGATAACATAACAAAATATATAAACAGTAACTCCTCGGCTTACAACCAATTGTTTTAATTTATGACAAAAAAGATTGTGGATCTGTTATCAGAAACAGTTGGATCAAAGAAGCACAGAAAGTGCACAATTTAAGTATATTTTATTACAATAATTGCTGGATGGATAATTTAGAAGTGACTATGACGCATATGAAGACCTAGTTAATCGAATATGTTTCATAACAAAAAAAAATAGAGGAGGTGAAATATTGTGAAAGACTTCACAAAAGAGTTAAGAGATCGAAGAACAACGATTTATTCTTATGTTTTAAATTAAATAGAAGAAGCTTTTATCTTAAAATTATAATAAAATAATACATATTTGTACACGATCGTCATCCAGTGTCATGGCTTGTAGGTAACATGCATATTTTTTCGATAATGTAAGATAACTGCGACTAAGCTAAGTTATAGTAGTCGGATGGATAGGCGTCGAAAACTATGAATTCAGAGAATTCTTTATAACACTGGCCAGATGAAATGTTAGAGGAAAAGAACCGTTACCTATGTTTTATTAAAATATTTGCGTAGGTTGTTTGGCGCGTTGGAATTAATTAATTTAATGTCATCTATCCTTTGTTGAATAAAT